>JARJDT010004601.1:0-40851 GCA_030264655.1 Leptusa sp. GC000079
ATCGAAAGAGAATCCTTCAAACCGTATATGATTCAATTTTCAACTTGTTATCACTAAAACTAAAGGGTTAAATAAGCTGATAACGTGCTTATTATCAGTTGGGATACTTCGGGTAATGCTAAAATTCTGTAATTAGTATAGATCGACAGAGCATCCTTCAAAACGTACATGATTCAAGTTTGGCCTTGTTATCAAAAAAACTAAAGAGTTAAATCAGCCCTTAACGTGCTTATTATCCGTTGGCATACTTCGGGAATGCTAAAACAAATGCTTGAATCTTTGCATGAATTATCTTGAATTTAATAATTTTGCCAAGTGACATTAGGCAACTAAATATGCAATTCAATAAACATTAATACGTTGCTTTATAATTTATTATGCCTTAATTCTCAAACTGTGCCGAGCATCTAGGTGCGTGGTAATGCAAATTCTTATAAAAATGAAACAAAATTGAAAATAGGTTAATTGATTATTTCAGATTTATTTATTTTAACACACCAATAAAACAGATTCTTTTTGGCTTTGCAATTGCAAATTCTGTAGTAACACTCTGCACTCCTGTATCAATGTACCTGTATCAGATGTTCAAGAAACAAAAACAACTTGCACAGATTAATTTCGAACAAAACAAATTTTCAAACTTTAAAAAAAATACAAAAATAATACAAAAATTTCCAACCACCAACTTCCAAAAATAATTTCTTGATTGTTTTTCAGTATTAACTAATCGATGAAGCCATGTGTACCACAACAACTGTCCCATTTCTTGCTATGCTTACGTTTCGTTTCCGTGTATTTGTCGATTTCCTTCACACTCTTGAAATTCTTTTGCGTTTTCTTATTTTTGACACGTATTGGAGCAACCTGATGATGATGGTGATGATGTTTATGTCGTGTTAGAGAAGGGGGCGGGAAAAGATTCTTCAAATTTCAAATGAAACAATAATAAAAGATAAGGAAATATATATTTTATGATATCAATTATCATCTTATTCTTATTCAACATTTATACATAACATATGGAACTTTGGAAGGCAATTTTCAAGTTGAAAGTGTTTTCATTTTCTTAAATATCTAATTTCTAACAATCGTAATGAATCAACAGCAAAGTGTTCCCTGTTACCCTTTTTTTGATTTTTCAGTTCAATTATACTTGAAAAACACTTAACTATACATTGTTTTGCCTTTTAACATCTTTTCATCCTTGTAAACTCCCATCCTTTATGCAAGTTTGATTCAACGTTGTTACTTTGTTACATTCTTACTAATATTTACAGGCTAACTTGGCTAATTAAGATATTCAGTCAGGAGGCACAATGGTTAAAGTCCCTTTAAGTTTGTCAGAAATTACAAAGTAAGCAATCAATTTATATGTATCACTTGGAGAATTCCTGCATGTATTGATTGTTGCTTATTGTTCTTGAGAACACATTCACAGATTGAGTTGAGTGTCCAGTATAGTGTTGAGTTTGAGATAACAGACGGATGTAACATTCATTTACAGTTTTATGTTTTGTATAATATAGTAATAATAAGTATTTAAATTTGTCATTTCTGCATAATACGCTTTGTTTGTGTTTTACTGTTTTGTTTAAATATATAAGGCATACATCTAACACAGTCATGGGAGTAGGTTACATAAATCACGTTTTATCAATATGTCTTTATGTCCTTTGAACATTAATTTAACCTGCTTAATCTTAATTAGTTGGTAAGTTTTTCACCACAACCGTAGTAGTAGTAACATCAAAGTGGACTAGTAAAAGATTTGCGCGTCTCAATTGCTTTCAAATTGCTTACATTTAAAAGTTAAGTGTAACGTTTTCGAGAACAACAGAGAACTTTACAAGAACAAGTTTCTTGTCTTTCGTTTTTTCTTATTTTCTGATGATTGCAGTAGTTAATAAGGCGACAAATCGGACAAACAAAGAAACAAGACAAGAAATTCGCCCATGTAAATAGACTCTTATTTAATATTGATTAAAATTTAACATGTTTGTTTATCTTACTTATTAAAAATCTCATCAACAAATAAAACGTGCATAACGTATAATAGATTTTCAAAAATACCTTTCTTTACCTTTGGCATTAAACTAAACAAGGAATACATTTGAGTTCTGACTAGATAGATCATTGATTTAATTAAGTACCTAAGTTTGATTTTTTGATAAGTTTCAGTACTATAACGACTATCAATTGGCTGTTTTGACTGGTTATAGTACAACGAATAGATAGATAAAACAATAACCGAACAGTTTGAGCATTTTTGGTTGATTTTGGTTCGCTTTTTATTTTATTTTATTGCAGATTACATACCAGATTCTCGTCCTTTGAGTTATGCGCCATGGCGCGTCGTCTGATGCCCTCCAGATAAACTTCGCGGTTAAACAAACCGGCATTTAGAGGCATCCTAGATCATTCAATACACACACAAAATTAAAATAAGTGTAATTTTGAATGTATGAAGAAACTCACGTGTCGATTCCAGGACGCACGTGTGCTTTAAACACACCCCAGACGGGTTTGTGATCGGATGTGGTAATCGACGGCACCGAATCGTAGTCGACACATATGATGGGTGGCGTATCGGGTTGGCTGCTAAGTCGCCGCGTTTGCCGATGCTTGAACAATATTCGATCTGTATAAGCAGGCGCACGCTGCTTCGACGACGTGTCGAAATTTTGCGTCCCTGGGTCATACTAACAAACAAATTCAAACGTATAGTTTCATTTTAATTACGGAAATAAGTTACTTTGTAAGTTGGCGGGAAGGTAATGTTCGCTTCCATGAAGCCTCTAAATGCCGCTCCATCGGTTAATACTGAACAGAGTTGGTCGTGGTGCATGTACCCGTGTGGTAAGTGTGCAGGCAACGGAAAACTTGTGTGCGATAACCATTCGAGAACATTTTTTCGCGGTGTCGCCAAACGAAAATTCAAATCGCCGTTCCAAAACACATAATCAAAATTTTGCGTTACATCTATCAACAATTTTTTCAACATTTTAATAAATATTTATCAAAATAGATGAAAAGTTTCCAATAAGTTTTAGTCTATAGTTACCTTTACTTTTATTTTTACAAGGAATGTTTTTGGGCAAATCCAAAGATTGGACAATTTTCTTAACATCGGAAACGCGCTCTTTGACTTTCTCTTGATGCGCTGTGAGATGTGTGTTAACAAAGAGAAAAGACGTGCCAAAAAGCATGAACGCTGTAGCGATAGCGCCTTTCGTCTTGAACGCAACGCCAGGACGCACTGAAATGGTCGCATCTTCAGCAATGGACGCATACCAAATAAGATCGCGCCGTAAGAACACGGCCAAATGTAAAGTGCCCAACGAAACGGAATGGAAAAGGACATGTGTTGGCCCGATGGTTTCCTGCAGACTTGCCTCCCATTCGAACTTCTCGGAACACGACTCCTGTGTCCCGAACGCCAAAATGTCAGGCACATGTTCCATGGTGATTGGCAGAACAAAGTCGTTTAGTTCCCTGTATAAATTTATTTTAGTTATGAATCAAGTTTGCTGGGGGTAGTTGTCACCTTGGAGGTGTTTGTCCGTTCATGTTCCATGTCCCGACGAAGATATGCACTTCGCGACGTATCAACGTTTTCTCCAACTCTTTGCTGCCGAGTAGCGCGTTAGTGCCGATGCGACCCTGTAGGAAATTTCTCTGTCTAGCTTTAGTCGTCGGTATTAAATGTAAAACTTGTGCAGCCATTAATGCCTTTCTGGCCAAGCTATTGGCACTTGATGGCGATCGACTCACGTTTGCGCCCTCTTTAAGGATTGTATCGTGCGACATGCTCCGCTCCCCGAGTTTATTCACTTCCAGAAGTGACTTTTCCGTCCGCACACTCGTATCTTCCACACTGCTACATCGCCTGAGCTGATTAAACGACCCGTACTCACCATTCACCTTGAAAATTTCAAACAACGTTCGTCTAGGAAATTTCTAATTTTGAAATTGTTTAGGATGAGGACCAATGTGCGATTTGCAATATCCCGCCAAAAGAGTTTAATTTCGTTTGCACCGAAAAACACAGCACACGAGTCCCCTCCATACAAAAATTGAGCGCCAAAGTAAATGACGTAAGAACGTCAACGGCCAATGTCAATGTGATTGGTGCATGTGAGCGCGCAGTTCAAAACTTGACAAACTTACTTGCAATCTGTTTCCTTCCAAGTCTGGCGACAGGAAAGGTTTACCAGCTAAAGAACGTGACGGTGATGGTGACGGATTCTGACTACATCCACCTTCTGAGTGTGTCGAATGTGTTGGACTACTAATGTTTGAGACGTCGAGACTTAGCGGTCGGCGTGAAACAATGATTGGACTCTTGGGCAAATGTGCCTCATCGTCATTGGGTTTTTTGCGCCTGATTGTGCTCTGTGCTCGTGTGATAACAATACCCACTTTGTTGGGATTCTTGCTAGGCAATAGCAGCTTCTTAATGCTCTTCTTCTGGCTAAGCTTCGAATTATTCGGGCTGGAATTTTCAGTTTCCATTGTCATGTTTCGTTCGTGTTTTAAGTTTTAATATTGATTTTGGCTGCACTACGCTCGGAATACGTTATTAGTATATTTTGATTTCTACGTTTTGTTTGTTTGTACTTTTATATCCCGTTCACATTTTCACTGGCTTCAACATAACGCGCCGCAACTTAAATACAATTCCGTGAATTAAAAATCGAATTAAGCCATTAGCGATCTTATTGGAAACGAATTAAAATTAGATCGAATTCGATAGCTGCTTGTTGCAGAGGTCATTGCTTAGGTTATATCAGTGACGTCGCGACGCCCACGCAACCCTTTCAGGAATTCAACGTGCGAATCCTGACCACTGTGACCACGAATAAAAAGCGCGGAAGTCTGTGGAAAACGCGCAAAAAAACTGCGTGCACGCCGGATCGTTTACATAATCGTACACGTTCTGATTGCGTCTTTTTATTAAACACAACGCAAATCAACAAATGAACTTTGAAAACGAAAACGCGCTTCGAACACGGCGAGTCGCACTTCGGCTTGTTTCTTGTTTGTATTGAAGCGAGTTTTCAATTTACATGCCGTTACTAGACAAGTGTCATGGCGGGTATGCGTAGTGGTGATTCGGCGCGATTTATTGATTGCCCTTGAATGCCTACAATTTTTTGTGCCTTTCTTGAAATGTTAAGCCATGTGTGTAAAGCGAAAGCAAAGCAGAAGCGCCAATGCGATCACGCTTACGCTCACGCCGCAATGTCCCCACGGTCCCCACCGTTGACCAAACGTGCTAATTATAAACACTTCAAAACTGCGCCCGTGCGCCGTCGGCATCGGGGACGTCGCGACGCCGCCGAGGTAGTGAATTCGCAATGAGCAATGATAATGATGCGGCTCACTACGCTAATTATAACTATTATTCAACACAATTCACTCACTTCGTCTCAGATCTCACTAATATTTGATAAAAAGATACAAAACATCCGTCGGCTAATTTGTAACAATCTTAAATTATCACTTCATAAACGCATAAAGCGCTTAACTTTAATATCTGAATAAATATTTACTCGAGCGCACTAAGAAAAGTGTGTAAAAGACGGGAACAGATCGGATTAGAATTGGTTATTGGGTGATGTTTGACTTGGAACGCTTTGACGTAGTTGCCTAGAACTCTTCGTGGAATGCGTGCGGCTCGCGTTCGTCATCTTCGTCGTCATCCAGCGTATCTAAACTGAAAACAAATCAAAGTAAATCAAAAAAGCCGAACGCACGTAACGAGTTTTGAAGCGCCAAGCGCACAAACTAAATAAACAGTTCCCACATAACATAACATAAAATTGGAAAGTTTAGGATTGTTACAGCGTCAACGAGGGTGAAAAAAAGCGAACTTTCTTGCTTGCAATACAACATTCATCAAGAAATATAAACTTCTCATTATCATTACATCAATGAACAAGTGCATTTCACTTGTTTGATTTGTGCTTTTTGTTCAAATTGTTTGTTATTGTTGTTTTGTTCTGTTTGCTGCATAAAACCCATATACCACATACCCACATATCATAAAATCTAACTAACACAATGAAATTAAAAATTAAACATTAACAGCAACGAAAGCTGCCGTTGCAGTCATCAAATAAACGAGTAATCGAGGTGAAGGCCGATTTGTCCAATAAAAAGAATTATTTACTTGTCAATAGGGACATGCAGGTATTCAGCAACGAACACGCGCAATATCTTGTTCAGATTCTCGATGGTATTCGTGTCGATTGCGTTGCGATCATCAGCTGCAGTGTGCCAAACCCGCGGGAACGGCGAAGGAATGATATGTAAAATTGGAACACCTGAAATGACCATCACATAACTATCAAACTTCAATTAAGCAATCATCAAGAAAATGTACCTCTTCGCAGGAATGGAACATGATCATCTTCAACAAACGAATTACTTATGCTCTCCTTGAAATACTTCCGTTTATGTGCTTGCAGCATCCCAAACTTTGCTAGAGTGTCTTCAGCCCTCGATAAAGACAAGTAATGTCTATCAGTCTGCCGGAAATAGCTATAAAAAGTCGGATTGGGCGTTCCGAGTAAGTCCAGCAAGATGAAAACGTCCATGCGGTCTAACATTGAGACATTCTCGCCGGTACGGGCGCGTCCTAAGGCTCCATCCCACTTTTTCGCTAAATTTCTAGCACCGTAAATCGAATCGGTTTTTGTCCATGTATGGAAAGCTTCCTCTCCATCCAAAAACAGGAGCATCAGACTCAAATCATTGTTTTTAACTGCAGTGAGTTCCTGCTGCATTGTTTTAATCAGATTGAGCATCATTGCACAGGGTACAGCTGAGTCTGTAGCACCAACAAACTTTTCTTTGGCAAAAAACTTGCTGTCATAGTGGCAGGCCAGGACTAGATATCTATCTGCATCTGGATTAAGTGTTCCTATAATGTTCTTGAAGGTGAGAGTGCCATGAGTGGGTGTCCTCTCCTTAAATTCGTCCACTTCAACATTGAATCCATACAAGCTTAATTGCTCTTTGATGAAATTGTAAACTTTGGTGTGATTGGGTGTCTCGACAACTCTTGGTATTAAAATGTTGTCCAAAATGTAATCAGTATGAGCTGTATCAGATAGACGGGATATGTATTGGATTTGTCTCCTATTTAATTGCTGAATTTCATGTTGATCCTATCAAATTCAATAATTGCCTTAGATGAAAATTACTTGCATAAATTAATTACCTTTCTGGATGAGAACTGTGCGCATAATGCTAAGTGGACAAGAAGCACTAATGAAGCTAATTTTAACATTTTAATTGATAATTTTGCTGATATTATGCCATATGCCAAGAAGAGCAGTTGAGCGATTGGACGATATGCGTGGCAATTGAATTGGCAATGATGCGAATATTCACAATTATGAATATTCAGCGGGCTTTTCGTGACACTTTTCTGATAACGCAGCGTTTTATGCCATTGTCAACATCAACAATAGTTGGAAATTAGCTGCATTGTTGAATTTTGTTGTCGCTGGTACTTTTCGTCGCCTAATTTCAGACAACTTCTACGACTTGCGAGGCTATTAAATTGCATGCCACCTAGTCCATCTACCCACATTTTATTTCTTTATTAATGTATAATCTCGGATTTAACATGTTAAAAGGACATAAACTAATAATAAAATGGCAAACGAATTAAAAACGTAATTAAATTTGCGTAAAAAATTAGCGACAATTCGACATTCAAATTTTCGTGTAACCACATGGCAGTCGCGCGAGGCGAGAAGCACGTTTCCAAGAATCAAGGATAAAATGTTTAAAAAATGTTTTAGTTGCCTTGGAAATATATGAACATTCAAATTGTTTTTAATGTGCCGCAAAGATTACAAGTCTGCCATTAATTTATAATTTTATATTGGAACTTTTTCTTGTTTCCCGCCAGAGATAATTGGATAAATAATAAACTTTATTATTTCCCGCAACTTGTACACACTGATTACGCTGCGCACAGTTTACGCAATTTGATATTTTCGAGTAAACAGTAATATCTAAACAATAAATTGTAAATATTCACAATCTTTATACTCGTATTATAAAATTGGGAGACATTTGTAAGTATCTTCATTCATTTTTCGCCAAAAAACAGCTAAAAATTAACTTAACCCAACATTTTTCGTCTACTACACTACTTGTTCTCGCTTGTTATATTGCTTTACTCACCAGAAATTCTTCTTGCAGAATTGGCCGGATCAAAATGTTTCGCAAACTAATCTCTGCCTTCGACACGGTGGTATCCACCCAAACTAATTTATCTGCACACCCGTTTACAAAGCCCGACACACAGCACTTGTCCTGGCTCACAAACGTTTCGCCTTGCTTTCCCGTCAACGCAAAGAATATAGCAGTCTTAAATGAGCCCCAGGAGTTTTACAACGCACTACTGGAGCATTCCAGCATTGCAAAGGACCGCGTCACGTTAGCTAGCTTATATTTGGGGAATGGGGAGCTTGAAACAAAGCTCCTTAATTCACTAATGCTCAACACTAATGTAGACACACTTAAAATCAATGTCTTATTGGACTATTCAAGAGGGAGTCGATTTCAGAACAACTCTCGAAGAATGTTACAACCTTTGCTGAAACTTTCAACTGGTTGCTCTCTGTCCTTGTATCACACACCAACTCTTAGAGGGATGCTGAAGAAAGTAATGCCAAACAGATGGAATGAGCTGTTTGGTGTTCAACATATGAAATTGTATATTTTCGATGACACGTTGATTATTAGTGGTGCTAACTTGTCCAATGATTACTTTACGAACCGCCAGGACCGATATTTCGTGATACAAGACAAGTATTTATGCGATTTTTATGACGGGCTTGTGAAACGCGTGCAGCAATTTAGCATACGCGTTGATCAACATGATATGGAAACAATTGGAGATTTCGGATCACCTTACGATGGCAACAAGAATAAGTTTATAGACAAAGCTGGTGAATCAATCGAGAAATATTTGCTGGAAACGCGCATGGATCAGAATAATCATAATCAACAGGGCAATGGTAAGTTAGCAATTAATCACCAATCGTTTAATAATTAATAGTTGGTGAACGGCTTGCAGACACATGGATATTCCCCCTGGTTCAAATGGGTCAACTCGGCATTCGACAAGACGTAAACGTCACGGACCGTCTTTTTGCGGACGCACTACCAGGAACAAAACTACACATCGCGACAGCATACTTCAATCTGACCCAGAATTACGTCAAGAGTCTCATCTACGATTCTCAAGCGGAATGCAATTTGCTTATGGCGCATCCCAAAGCGAACGGATTTCTGGGAGCTAAGGGCATGGCTGGGGGCATTCCTGACGGCTACACTTTACTCGCTCGTCGTTTCGCAAAACAACTCCAGCGTTATCACCAACAGAACCGCATCCATCTCCTTGAATATTTGCGTGATGGGTGGACGTACCATGCCAAAGGGCTATGGTACTATGCTCCAAATGCGGCAATGCCTTGCATGACACTAATTGGCTCACCGAATTTCGGCGACCGATCAGTGCTGAAAGATCTCGAAACGCAGGTTGCGATCGTCACGGAAAATCCGCGACTTCGCGAAGATTTGCACCAGGAATGCACCCGCTTGTACAAATCGGGACTTCCCGGGGACTACAAAAGGGATATTCCGATGTGGGTGTACGCGATGGTCTTCTTATTCAAAGACTTTTTCTAATTCATCTTGGTACAAGCAACATTCATATTCTAGTCATGTTGAAAAATTGTAAAGTGTGTAAAGAGTACAAATTCATAATGCAACTGTTTTCCACGCATTTGCATGCGAGCTTCAGTTGCAACATATATTTTATTTTATTCAATCTGCATTCAACCATTCAAACATCTTGTGATAAACCAATATATAAATAAATAAATAAATAATAACAACGAAAGAAGTTACAATATATTACAAAATAATTATTATTTTACATCATGCATGGCGTAACCTTCAAAAGGCCTTGGGAATGTTCAAATGCAACGAAACCCAGAAAGACGCATCACGGCGAACTTGTAATGACTCGACTTGACTGATAACTTCAAACTAGGACCGAGGGGACTCGGTTGTTACGTTACAAAAAGAAAATAGGAAATTAATGGAATGTGGAGAAGATATGGCAGGAGCCTACAAACATTGTATCGACTCAACACATAAGGAAAAAAAAATCTCTAAGTTTAGCGCAAGTTACGCATGGACTGGCGGGTTTCGATGACCAGCGGCTTGTCATCGTCATCATCGACATCCTCGACGGTGACGTGCTGCTTTTCCGGATCGTAATCCTCATCGACTTCGAGCCCATTGTCGCTCTTGTCCGACATATCCTTGTCGACTTCGATTCGGGGCGCATTGCCGTTTTCCGGAACGGGCTCCGGGGACATCGGAGTGGAAGGAATGCCTCCGTCCTCCTTCCCGTTGTCTTCCTCCTCGTCGCGCGCCACGACCAAGTACTTACGCATGCCTTGCTCGAGCATATTACGCAATATGTTGCTATCCTTGGCAATCTCGGCATCCTCCGATGAGCTGCGCTTGCGCTTGACGCCGGTCTCGACGTCGAACTTCAAATCCAGTTGGTCCTGATTGCCAGGATAGGCTAGGCGCTGAATGAGGCCTCCAAGCATTGGAGTCAAAGTGATCAGCTGGGTGCCAATCAAGCGATCGAACTCCAAGCGTTGCTTCTCGATCTCCATCTTTTCCTTCGAGATCGCAATGCTTTCCTTTTGCAAGTCAACCAACTCTTTTAGCAATTGAGTTACAGCTGAAAAGCACGACAAGATGGCCGACGTTTTGAATTGAGTTTGAAAGTTAGGTTAGGTTTAGAGACTTACCATCGTTATTAGCGCCATTGTTGGCCATGGTGCTGGCTCGATTGGCTCCATTCTTGTCCGGATGGTTGAGATTGTTCAAAATCAAGAGCGGAAACGGAATGCTGCTGCCCTTGGCGGCCGGTGCCGCCCCCGAGACCTGCCCAGTTGGCAACTGGAAAGTAGGCATAATAGTCGGCTGTGGCTGGGGCTGGGACTGGGCCTGGGCCTTAGCCGCCGGCGCTGGCTGAATCGGGATGTGCGGCTTGGGCGGCGCAGCCTGGGCAGCAGTCGGCTGCAACTGGATCTTCAATGGCTGCGCTTGCATAGTAGAAGCGCGCTTTACCTGGATGCCTTGACTTTGGGCCTGCGAAAAGGTTAGCGGCGGCGGCGTCGGCTTGTTGATCACCATTGGGGCATCAGACTGCTGAGATTCCTCGTCATACTCGGAACTGCGAACAGATTTTTTACCAGTATTCTTTTTGGGTGGTTTAGGAGCACTTTTTTTCGAAGCTCTTTGCTTTTTTGGCGCCGGTTTTATCGGAATTTGTGGAAAATCAGCCATGATTTACAGTAGAGCAGAAAAAAATTTAGCGTCGATTGCAATGTTTTTTTTTGCAAATAACAAGCAAATTACCAAGCAACAATTGTTGCTTCTTTTGTTTTGAACAAAATCCCCCAACAAAAAAGCATTTTTTCAACCAATAGATGATAAGAATGACGACGGTGGCGCCATCCAAAGCTTTCAGATAGACATTATACGATTTTAAAAATGGTCGAAAATCGTAAATAAAATGTCGTTATGCGCTAGGATTTTTTGTCTTGCATCACAAAACACAAATTCTTTCACTTCGTAGACGATTTTTATATAATTACTGGGCATTTAGATTCAAATCATGTCTATTTGGAAGCTTCAAATTTCGCCACTGGCGCTGCAGTCTGTTAATTTTGTTAACCCATAGCAAATGAGGAAAATTCAAAAATGTGACTCACTTGAGCGACTCGTTGGTGGCCCAGGACTCATTATCATCGATGTCCACGTCGTCCACCTCTTGCTTCACCTGAACTTCTTCGTAGGTCGAGCCATCCAACTCCTCGACGATGCGATCGGTCAGCTTGCGCGGATACTCCTTCGAGAGTATCTCGTCCATTGCTTTGAAGTGGGGCCAATCCGGGTCCACTGTCCCAATACCAGTCCCACAGGACATCGACCTCTTGATGCGATGGTAGAGGCACTTCAGATTGCGAATGCGTGTCTTGATCTCGTCGGGCGTCCTATAGAACCCACGTTGCTGCATGTTGGCGGCCAGTAAACGCATGACGGGGGCCTTGCGGTGGGTCAGAAACAGTTTGTTCTGGATCGATGGGCTTCCCCATAGCTGAATGAGCAGCTTCGTTTCGTCCTCGCGGAAGTTTGCGGTGCGTTTCTTTTGCAACGTACGCAAAGTGTTATCCATTGCTGGATGAATACAATTGTTTAGTAACAAAAATACATTAGAATGGTGTAATTAATGGGAAAGTGTAAAGCGCATGCGAAATAGTACACGAAACGCGGGGCTTGAAAATTGAAAATGCGCGGAACTACCTGTCAAATTAAATTTATTAATCAAATAATTAATTTTCTTCAAAAAATCTAACGTCGGTTTTATGCGCGTTTAAATTAGGAAATCGATTTGAAATTGGGCACGTGGGATTGAGAGACACCTAAAGCGGTCAAAACTAACAAAATTTCCTCAAAGAAATTGTAGCGGTTTAAATTTTTTTAATTTTTGGGAGCTGCTATACAAAGTTGACCGTACTGAACGAAATGCTATTGCATTATGATTTGTTGATGACTTGTTTATTAATTGCATTTTTTTTGTTTGCTTGGAACGGCTAGCTAGAAATTTAAATATGGCGTTGTTGACGGAAAAAGTTCGTTAAAGTCGTTAAGTATAACGGTTTTTGAAATTAGGTTATAACTTCAAAAAGCTGCCATTTTAAACAACAACAAAATTTTAAAATCGATAATTCAAGTTAGAAAAACTGAAAAAGGAATTGATATGAATATGAAAGTAATTTTAGTAAGAACTCATGCATTACACGTGCAAAGCATGCATGAAACAGTGAAAAATGATGACGAAATCTTGTGCGAACGATAACCGGTTGTTCTTCCACATGAAAATAAAAGTGTATACCTACGTCGCAGTAAGGCATCGGGAACAAGGGAGAAGAAGCTCAAACGGAAAGGGGTATGTGCTCATGTAATACAACTAACCGAATGATTATGTGTGCCATAATTTCCATCATCTCATCTATGCACAATAAGCGTAGATAAAACATCGAAACAATTCACGCATTCATCGGACAATAGACTGGTAACAAACACAAGGATAACGGAAACGCACACACCGGCGATGATGAGTAAGTGCGCGCAATCCCCTACGCTGCGTTTGTTTAAGTGCTGCATGCTGAACGAAAATCAATAAAACAGTGGATGGTGGAGCGGAGTGGAAGCGGTAGGACTCTGCGCGGCGCGCTGTACCGGCAACTTGCGCAATTTGCGAGTATCCTTACTCCTTATCCCTCCCACACACACAGCACGTTGGACGTACGCAAACATATTGAGCAAAGCCTGCAAAGCTGACTCTAACGTTTGAAAATGCCAGGCGGCAGCGACAATCACCAAAAAACTTCGCCATCGATTATGATTGCACAAACGGACAACAACACGCATCAAACTTCAATGAACATACCCTTATCACGCTGTAATCTTGATAGTCCTGGGAAAACACTAAGTACGTTAAAGTCAATTCAAAAAGTCACACCGTCAAAGGCAACTTGTACTTGTATTGCGCGCGAAGAATTCATCACAGAGTTTGTAAGTTAGTTGGAGCGCGCGTTCGCGAATTATCACAAAAGTGTTAACAGGGTTAATGTGGAATGTTTATTGTAGAATGTTAGTGGTTAGTCTTATCCTATTTGAACTACGTTTGACTAGACGAGTTGGGTTTGTTCGTTTGGATGGAAAAACGCGGAATGTACTGAAGCACGTACTGAACAGGGTGACTACTAAAGCAAGCTACTGATGTAGGATCGATATGTTCGCAACGCGACGTCATGCGCAGATTACCGTACACTTAAGCCAACGGCTCCCTGTGTGCCTGTGCCTATGTGGCTGCCCTGCCTGTGTGCATAGGATATAGGATCACATTCGTGTGCTTGTGCGATATGCTTGCTGCTTGCCATATTATGTGCGATCGTCAATGTGTGCGACGTGCGACCCTTTCCCCCTGATGCGATTGTGTGCCTTGCCGAGCCGATACCGGTGCGGTGCTTCAGTGTGCGAACACGAAGGTCCTTCGCCAGCCATCAGCCATCCCTTACTTGGTGCCCTCGGCTCGGCGTCCCCGACGGCCGGCGACGGCTTACCTACGAAAACGCGACGCGCTCAGCGACCGACCGATCTCGCTCTTGCTTATTTGCTTATTATTGATGACTCACATCATCCACTAAGGGATTGTTTGCACATACACAACAAACGAGTCGAAACTCAATCCGGTTTTTTTTTCATTTTATAGCTTATTACAATTATTGTGCAACTTAAATAAAACCGCCACGTACAATTCTAATTGGAATTGGAATAGGAATTAAGATTTTGATTACCTATACTTAATTAAAAGAGGAAGTAAGAGCGAGAGTGGAGACTGTGAACGGCTGTGTGCATTTTATGCTTTAGTCGCATTGCATTGTTGTGTCGCATGCATGATGCATATGCAACATAAGTCTGCAAAGCGCAAGCACAGCTGTTGAGGGTTTAAAATATGCAACCACGGCAATTTTTTGTTGGATACCTTTGCCCTAGTTGTACTTACCCCAATCCAATACGACCGCGGTCGTCGCTCCCAATGCTTCTAAGTTCTGCCAGTTCTGCTTTCTGCTTCATTCTCATTGAAATTACCTAATAATATAAGTAGGGAACCAGAAGTATTAAAGGTGACTTATAATCAGGGCTGGTTTACCAATTAGGCTAATATTGCCAGAACAATTAATTTTGAAAAATAATTTATTTGATTTGCAAAAATAAAAATTTTCAGTTCAGATAGAATTCAATATTTAACTTTTCAACAGGCTTTATTTATTATTTGAATGAAACGATGAAAAGCGCATTCTTTCTTGGGCGTAGTGTTTTATGAGCGTCCCGATTTTCAAGAATTCTTCATTTCGACATAATTTCGAGGCAATATCAAGACAAGATTCGGCTAATAAAACTCAATACGAGATTACGTTTTTTACGGAATTAGACAAGAAATATCAAGAAACACCGAGAAATATCAAGAAATATTAAGAAAATAAATAAAAAACGCAATAAGACAAGAAACTCCAATTTCAGAAATATAAACCGGCCCTGCTCATAATTACAGTTTTGAGTTCCCGCCAATTTTCTCAACCAGGTTCTCTCCAATCTTATTCTTCATTTCATCTTTTCACCCCTCGTTCTATATCTATTGTTATCCTCCCAAGCAAGAAAATTGAAAAATTTAAGAGTAGAAAATAAATAAGTAAACAATCAACACATTTATTTGTACATTTGAGGCAATAATTGAATTTTTCCCGGGTTAAATCTTAAGTAACCATTCGCGCATCCTGATAAGGGCATCTTCCGCAGCAGTGCCCATCATTCCTTCCGAAGAGCGCCGCGGCTCGTTGGCAAGAATCGAGCACGCTTCCGCCAAGTAACGCACCACTTCGCGTATACGTGCACGCAGCTGATGTCGAGTGAGCAGATGACGCTCGAATTGCCGCGTGGTCAGGATCAGTACCGGCGCGTGCAGCTCGTACAATGTCACACCTGAAAGCCCACACAAACGCATACAATGCACCTCAAGCTCAAAGAAACATTCGAAGTGTTGGCGTTGCCCCGTTGCTTGTGTGCTGCATGCAGTTGAAAGCACTCTATTATTCTATTGCGTTAGACTTTTAGCTTTTAAGTTTAGGTTTAGGCCAGAACTGCAGAACAGAAGCCATCGAAATGTGTGCTGCCGCTGTGTACGTCGTGCGACGCTTTGATTTCCTTTCGGTTCGATTCGCATGAAAGAAAAGCAATGCGCATATGGCACGTGGCAATTCATTACTTTTATTACCATACAGCCATAAATCACCCGATTTATTTATTTGTTGTCATGTTTTTAGCTGTTATTACCTCGAATTCTTGTGTGTCCTGGCTCGATGACATCAAATATTTTTAGGATCTCTTTACATATCTCCATTTTGCGACTTAATTCTTCATCAGATAATTCATGGATTAAATACCCATGGATTTTGCCGTAAAGTTGACTTAGATTGAGTTTTAATTCCAGATTCAAATAGTGGTTTGGATGCAAGACATTTCTATATTTTTCTAATACATTTTCCATACTTTTGATATCGTTTGAGTCTATTTGGTCGATTTCATTTGAGATCCTGCGTGATAATAGTTGTCAATTAGGTCATTTTTTTATTAATATAAAAAATAAGGTCAATGGCGTACTCAGAAATTTATAAAAGAATACAAAATTCATAATTTGATTCTCAATCAAAAATTATCTTGGTATTAAAATACAGTATGTCCACGGATAGGGTTTCGAAGAGCTGCTTGTTTTCAATGAAAAATTGTTGTTTGCAAAATTTTGTGGAATTAAAGAGTTGTTAGATTTCTAGTAAATTGCACAGTTCTCCAATAATTTGATTTTTTATGCAAGATTTTGTCTTAGAATTTTTTCAGGTTTTTGAAATAAAATTTTTCTAAGTCAAAATTTTGCAGGAAATTACAAATTATTAGCAAACTTTTGTTTTGATTTAAAAACTTTAGCGATAATGATAAAAACCATATGCTGGGCACGCCACTGAACAGGGCATTTATAATTTTGTTCATATTCAGACATTCAGTTCGCGTTCGCTTTCAAAACAATCGATAAATGCAGTTGCAGCCAAGCAAGCTGCACTTTCTACGTCCTAGTGCCTAGACTAGTCTAGTTCTAGTAGTATCGGCAAGTGCAACGCCTTTTTTCTTATCCTTGCATTATCTGCGCAATTTGCGATAGTTTTATTTTGATTAAATAAATATCGTACCTGTTTGTTAACAATTCCATGGCTTTGGCTGCAATCGTATAGCCTGGACACGCTCCTTTATGATTTTTCCCAGAGCCGGACTTATTGTTGCAGCTCCAAGACGCATCCGCATTGAACGGATCGTCACTCAGGACGAATCCGTTTTTGCATTTCGGACAACGTAGAGCACCTGTGTAAGTACCCAATTCGGTTTTATCACCGCATCGTTCACACATGCATGCGAAGAACTTGTTTTCTAATAAATGCTCACGACGTTTTAATGTACTCTAGAATTACAGTAGTTTATTTATTTTTGCTTCCGTTCAAGTTACGTTTGTTGATAAAGACCTGTAAAGTGTAGGCATAACTTAAAGTAATTGGCTGACAACGTTTGATCGATGTAGACGCCCGCACCGACAAACGATAATCGCTTTCTTCGTCGCAATGCGACGTGTTCGGGACACAATGATGCGACATTAAGAACGCGGATGGATACAAACCGCGGATATTGACGCCTTGTTGGCCGATTTCAAACGCGTTCACTTCGAGCACGCCACACATACTATGCACATCCGCTTCCGAATAATTCAACTTCCAATCTTTCACCATTCGATCAACAATTGTCTGATTGAGATCCCATACTTCGGGAATCTTGCGACGTATTGCATCGTGGTTTTCCATCGACATTAGTTTAGTGTACGATGGCGGATCGCTGGCTTTTAGCAGAAAACACCGTAACGGCACAATACAGTAAAAGTTCAAGCGCAGGTTTTCGAAATCTGTGTAATCCAAGAACTTGCTAGAGTTACAGTCGGTTAATATTTGGCATTCTTTTTTCGTGTGGCCGAAACGTGTCCACAAATTCTTGCATTGCGCCGAACAGAGTGGCCAATCACAAGAAACACATCTGAAAATGAAACATTATAAATGCGCTTTAAACAAAAATGTTCGGATTAGAATACTTTGCATAGGGTTCGTTTTCTTCAATCGGATGGTAACAACTAACACATTGCACTCGGCATGCTGTGCATGGACCAACGACTAGTGGTGTCTCGCTTAAAATAACATCACCAGCATTAATGTCCTTGGCGGCGACCATGTACCTGTTACGAAATCTCGAAATGAAAAACATTGCATGCGCGAATGTGATTTTTGTTTATTGTAATCAATGGATATGCGGAAACTGTTTAAATATCAAAAAAAAATGTGCGATTTCTTCTTTGAAATTGTTACATATTATAAACAGTGGCTATCAAATACAAATAATAGTCATTCCGAAAATTCTATTTGTAGATAATAAAGTCAATAAAACAATCGTTTGTGGATAATCCGCTCGCAATAATGTGTGTAATGTGTCGATTTTTCTACTACCCAAGAACTTGTGAAGAAAGAAAGATTAACTACGTAGAAAAGCAAAAGGCCAAAGCTTTGTTTTTATGTTTTTAATTAGAAACGTTTAAGTTTTCAAACATTTTCATCACAAAATTCAAGGAAGATGTAACGCAATTGGCGCCTTTACTATTCTTTTACATTTCGATTATGTGTCTGTATATACAAAGTAGGAACGTATTTATGTTTGATAGCAAATGTAATGTTGGATAGGAATTGGCCTGGTGCCAACTCTCGTCGCCTTTTTCATGTCGTTCTAATGGCACGCTTTTCTTTTTTATTTCTTTAAAATGTCTGCGTGCGTTGTGTTGAGTTTGCCTTGAAGTAGCGCGACCGAACGGAACCAATTGTTACAACATTTCAACCTTTACGATCGCTCGCAGCGCAGCGTTTGCTAATTCGCATAGTCAAATCGCGAAATGTTTTAATTTGAATAACTACATCTCATTTCAATTAAAGTCAGCATATTACACAAACATTAAATAAACAAGACATGAACACGAGGAAATTACATTTCAACGATTCAACGCCACATGGACATTTCAATTTGTCTCTTGTGATAATGTTGCCAGTGCAAAATGCAATTATAAATATGCAAATTTTCTTACCTTCCCATTACTTTAGATGATTTCACTAAGAAAGTCTCATTGCGGGAAAACTCTTTGCACAATTCATCCATATCAGTTTCTTCATCTGATGTTATTTCAGAAAACTCCTTGTTGTGTTTTGTCTTTTCAGAGTTTTCTTGATTGTGATAATGTCTTTTTGATGTTTTCTATGAAAAGAAAGGAAGACACTTGTTCACAAAATAAAGATAACTGATCTATGGTACTAATGATACATAGTTTCCATCAAGCTTTAGGAATATGTTAACCCAAATATCTAAATAAGTTACAATGTTAGAGTCATAGTCATAGTCAAGGTAACTTGGTAGCTTCATTTCATCAACTGTTGATTTATTTATTTTTTGCAACAGATACAGTAAAGAAAATTTTGATATTTCAACTTTATTTTATAGTTTACTCCAAAGTTAACAGACGCAGACTATGCAGCAGTGGTCGTAAACGATATGACACTAAATTTAAATTTAGACAGTTTTCGAAGTTAGTTAAATATTGCTTGCGTATGGATTTTGCAACATTTTGCTAAAATATTACAAGTTTCGAAAATGTCTAACAAGCTTTTAGGTGATTGATGGTGTTTTTCATGTAATGACTCCCAAGACTTAATAAACAACCAATAAATATCAAAATAGTTTTGAATTCGCTTCAATAAAGCACTTACTTTTTTACTTTTGCCATGTTTGGAATTCATTTTATCGAAACAAAATGAGATTTGTTCCGCCACTTAAATTCACTTTCGAAACGTTTATTTAATTCGCTATTTGAAATGAAAATGGAGTCGGCTATTGTGATTCTGATGGCGTGCGAGCTAGTGGTGAGACAAAGCAAGGATTAGGACGAGCTAAGTTCGACGCGCTTCAGAAATCGGGATTCGGGATCTGTGGCGGTGGCTGCGAGTGTCGGGTGTGGGTGTTACCACGTACTGGTTCGTTCAACATATCTACTTGCATGCACAAATACAACATAGCACATAATAATATAATGTTTATTTTAAGACAAACACCATAGTATGCAATGTATTGGGTATCATAAAACCAGATGACTTCCTTAAATTCTTGCGGCTGCGGCGCCGATTTTTAAATTAAGTTAACAAACGAAATGGAATTATATTTCTTCTAACCAGCCAACCTGTAATCTATGTAAATTACCTAAGTAACCCAATATTGCAATAGAATTATTTATGATTGAATTGAAATTAAATGAAATAAACAAGAATTTAATCTGCAATAAATTAAAGTATCAAGTAGTATGTCTATCAGAAACAGATTTATTAAGATGCGTGGTTTGTTTTGGAGATCGTTTCACTCAACTTCTAATCATTTGCATGTGCACTTACCATTGCAATTTTATAGCCGTATGTTTTCTCAAGACGAATTTATTATTAGTCAGCGTTGATTGATAGAGCTACAAAACCCACGCACAGGGCATCATTTTCCTTTCACAATTTCCACCGAATTTTCCCAACTTTTGACTTAAAAACGCCATCTACTTACTTAAAGTTTATTACGTTGATTTTCAGTAGGTTTTCTTTCCTGTTAGATTGTGGAGTTGCGCTTCTAATATTGTAGGATTAATGCATATAGAAATAGCGCATCAGCTTAGCATGAATAGAATAGCAAATAGCAGGAGCATTGCGTGTTCTCAATAAAGATGTATTTATAGATAGAGACACATGAGCATCGAACATCGTGGTCCCACGTTGAATACAGCATTATTATTCAACATTTAACATAGTCAACATAGTCAACAATACATCTGCCCACTCGCAAATCTACTAACTGTTCCTGGTTTGGTGGCTTCGGTTTCTGCAGCGAGCAGCATGCGGTTTCGATTTAAATAAGTGAGACATGCGCAGCTAAATTATCCATCATTTGTACGCAGCAGGCGTATTTCCTTATTGTACTCGCTAATTAGCTTTGGTAATCAAAAAAGAGCTTCTAGAGTTCTCTCGCTCCGAATCCGAATATTCACATCAATTCAAAATGTCGAGCGACAAACGCACTTGCAATCTGTGCAAGGAATCGGCGGAATCAATGTGTGCCGGTTGCCATTTGGTGGCTTACTGCTCCAAGGAACATCAAAAAAGTGATTGGAAAACCCATAAGAAGGAATGCAAGCCATATCAAGTAAGTACCACACCACAAGAAAAAACTTAAATTTCGCAAATTGTTTTCTGTCAGTAATCATCAAAAAATGTAATGATTGAAGAATTAGGCTATGATACTAATCGTAATTGAATTAAGATCGATTGTTTGAGTATAATTTATTATTTTTGTTAAGATAATGAAGGACGACATCCTTGGAAGACATCTGGTAGCAACGCGCAACTTAAAAGCAGGTGATGTAGTCTTCAAAGAACCGCCATTAATTTGGGGACCAGCTCAAGAGACGATTCCAGTATGTCTTGGCTGTGGAAAAGCGCTCTCTGCTGAAAATCAAAAACCATGCCTAAAGTGCGGTTGGCCAATGTGCAGCGATATTTGCCAGAATTCGCCCGCGCACATTCCCGAATGTTCGTACACTGTGAACCGAGGTGACAAAGTATGCACAAAACAAACATTTTCAACTATGCAGAAACTTAAAGAATTATTTACTATTAGGTATCTATAAGCGTTTTTGGTATATCAAATCCCAGCTACCAATGCATTACTCCTTTGCGTTGTCTCTACAACAAACAATTCCTCCCAGCCGTTTGGCAAAAACTGGACGCGTTGCAATCGCACTGTGACGAACGCAAACGAACCCCAAAGTATGAAAGCGACCGCATTATGGTCGCAACATTTATTCGGCGCTTTTTTAAACTGGACATTGAAGATGACGTAATTTTGCGTATTTGTGGCATTATCAATGTGAACGGTCATGAAGTTCCACTTTCTGATCCACCAAATGTTGCCATCTATCATAATGCTTCAATGTTTGAACACAACTGTCGAGCAAACTGCTCTAAATCTTTTACTGCCAAGGGCGAAATCTTATTTACTGTTGGTCACAAAGGTATCAAGAAGGGCGAACATCTGAGTATTTCTTACACTGACCCATTATGGGGCACTGGAAATCGCCGGCTTCATTTGCATGAGACCAAATTTTTCTGGTGTCAATGCGAACGATGCCAAGATGTTTCGGAATTCGGAACTTATTTCAGTTGTATTAAATGCACCGATAAGTAAATATTGTTTTAGTGTGGGCGGAAAAAGAGATTATGAGTTGTTTTACAGGAATTGCAGTGGTATAGCTACCCCTAAGTCTTTTCTAACTTTAGAACAACCGGACAACAATTGGACATGCATGAAATGCGGCAAATTGATCCAAAACGAAGAAGTTAATGATTTGATTGAAGATTTGGGGAAGAAAATGCTTGATATGAAGAAAGGATCAATGCAAGCAGCGAAAATATTTATAAACAATTCGCTTAAATTCTTGCCCAACAATCATTTCTATTTAATTGATGTAAAATTAGCTTTGAGTGAAATGATCGGTCAAGAATTTCGTGGAGGGCTTCCAGACATTTCTGATGAAGATTTGTTATATAAAATTAAAATTTGCAAGGATCTTTTGGGCATTATTGAAATATTAGCCCCTGGTAATAATATTCTAAACTTAACAAGACGAATATTTAATGTTTGGTATTTTTTTCAGCGGAAAACAGAATTCGCGGTTCGTTATTATTCGAACTTCATTCTGCAATCGCACAACATGGTCAAAGAAAAGGAATGACCGGGGAAGAAGGACCCGATTATCTCTTTGAATCGCTTGTGGAATCGAAAAAGTTTCTTTTACAAGCGATCGACGCGCTTCAACATGAATCGTCGCTAATGCCGGAAGGCAAAGTTTGCGAGCAAGCAAGAATCAATTTGCGCGATATTAACGTGTTGTTAGCAACAGTGCAAGCCTCTGTTGGCTCAACACCAGTTTGAAGAATTTATTTCTTTTATTGTACCCTTATTTATCGTTATCACTGAGAGTTTTGCCTTTTCTAACTTTGTATGTAATTTGAAAGTTTCTGAATAAAGTAAAGTTTGATTGCAGACCCTGGGCAACTTTTTATACACCATTAATCCGCTAGGGCGCGCTGTATGTATTTCCATTAATCCGCTAGGGCCCGCTGTAGTATTTTCGAACAAATGCAACATAGCAACATATATCAGAGTTAACTTGCTTGTTATAGCAACGCATTTCGGCCTTTTCGTTCGGCCCGACCAAGTAAGACACAGTAAATTGCAGTGCTCCCGACTTTATCCATAACCATCTGCAACTTGTGATCAAATCAATACAAATAACCAATTGCATATTGGTTATTGATAAACGGTGCATCAATATTCGCGAATATTTTTTGGATTACATTCCGCGTTGTGCGCTTATTAGTAAATAAAAATTGTGTCGTGTTTATAGGTTAAAATGGTACAACGATTGGTCTTTCGGCGACGATTGTCGTACAACACAAAGTCGAATCGGAGACGCATGTAAGCACAAATTATAATCTTTATTTTCGTTTTTTTTTGTGTTAAATGATGAATTACTGGCTAGAGTACTGAATACATGAGGACAAACACTGTTCGTTCGTTTTTCTTACTGATTTCTAAAATTTCATTGTTATTTTTTTTCCTGTGTATGTGTGAGTGTATGCTTATTGCGGCTCTTGTTTTCAGCGTCCGTACACCTGGTGGTAAATTAGTTTACCAATACCTGAAAAAGGCAAAGAAGGTTCCGAGATGCGGTCAATGCAAAGACAAGCTGAGAGGTATTGTCCCAGCTAGGCCTCAAGAGAGGTCCCGTATGTGTAGGCGTAAGAAGACTGTGAAGCGCGCCTATGGGGGTGTCCTGTGCCACAAGTGCGTGAAGGAAAAGATCGTCCGCGCTTTCCTTCTAGAAGAGCAAAAAATCGTGGTGTCGGTGCTTAAGGCACAGAGTGCTAAGGGCAAAGGCAAATAATTCTGTCTTGTTATTATTATAAATTAAGATTATACGATTTCAACAGATGTAACAAAAACTTCATGAGACCTTCAATTCCTGCATGGGGGTCCCATTTTTAATCATGTTC
Source organism: Leptusa sp. GC000079 (assembly GCA_030264655.1). Classification (NCBI taxonomy): domain Eukaryota; kingdom Metazoa; phylum Arthropoda; class Insecta; order Coleoptera; family Staphylinidae; genus Leptusa; species Leptusa sp. GC000079. Next base: position 23,955 of record JARJDT010004601.1, read on the forward strand.
CTGATTCATTATCCAGTTCATCCAGATCCAGTCAAATAACTTTTAACAGTTTTCAGGTACATATTTTATCATTTACTTTATTTTAATATTTTGTTTTTGTCAAAATTTCATGCATGCTCTCAATATTTCTATAAAATGTTTGCTTTCTCTTATATTTGTTGGAAATCAACACTTAATGCATGACGATATAATAATTTTTTTTCCCAGAACTGACGAATTTCGGTGATTGGTATAATAATTACGGATAACGGGCGTAAGCATGGGGTTGTTGGGTGGGATCATGCAGTCTCGCACAAGAACTTAGAGACGGATTTTGTCTCGACCACCATCTTAGAGACATTGTTGTATTTTTTTGCAAAAGCTATTTAAATTATTTGTGTGTTTTTTGGTAAAGTCTGAACAGCGACCAGTCGAAATTGCAAACTTTTGGGAGAACTTGATGAATTAATTTTTTCGATCAGTCCGAACATCGACCAGTTGAAATTGGACAGTTTTATGCCCAAGAGAATAGGGACCGAAGAACTAGGGACACAGAGTCGCAGTTCTTCGGTTTTTAAGCTTAAGGACATTTTGGTTTAGGTTTTTAATTTTTGGCAAGTCAGAACATCGACCAGTCGAAATTGGAGATATTTGGTTGAACTTTAATTAATTTTTTCGAACAGTCCGAACATCGACCAGTTGAAATTGTACAGTTTTTATGCCCAAGAGATTAGGGACCGAAGAATTAGGGACACAAGGTCGCAGTTCTTCGGTTTTTAAGCTTAAGGACATTTTGGTTTAGATTTAATTTTTGGTAAGTCAGAACATCGACCAGTCGAAATTAGAAATTTTTGGTAAAACCTGATGAATTAATTTTTTCGAACAGTCAGAACATCGACCAGTTGAAATTGGACAGTTTTTATGCCCAAGAGAATAGGGACTTAAGAACTTGGGACACAGGGTCCCAGTTCTTCGGTTTTTAAGCTCAAGGACATTTTATGAGCATTAATTTTTGGAATTGTCATAACATCGACCATTCGAAATTTTAGTAATTTCTGCTTGTGCCCAAGAGATTAGGGGCTGAAAAACTTGGGACACAAAGTCGCAGTTTTTTTGTTTCTAAGCTTAAGGGCATATTTTAATTTATTTATTGTTTGCAATCTTTAGAAACGTCAGACTATCGACAAGTCGAAATTGGTAATAGTTTTGTTTATATTAGGTGTTGATTAGCGAAATGTCGTAACATCGACCTGTCGAAATTGTAGAACTTTCGCTGTGCCCAAGAGAATAGCGGCTGAAAAACCAGGGACATAAAGTCGCAGTTTTTTGGTTTCTAAGCTTAAGGGAATATTTTAAAATATCATTTGCAACCTTTTAGAAACGTCAGACCATCGACCAGTCGAAATTGTAAAACCTTAGCTTCTGCCCAAGAGAATAGGGGCTGAAAAACTAGGGACACAAAGTCGCAATTTTTTGGTTGCTAAGCTTAAGGGCATATTTTAATTTGTTATTATCAATCTTTAGAAACGTCGTACCATCGACCAGTCGAAATTTCGGAAACATCTCGTACAATTTTAACGTTAGCATTAATTTATTTATTCATTAGTTTAAGCCTAACCCGTGTTTTTTCATAGTATAGTTTATTTTTTTTGTCACTGCAACTTAAGCCTCATCCTTAGGTTAGTAATTTATTCGTAGCGTTAGGAAACTTAGGATAGTGGAGTAACTCCGCACACCAAAGTTTAGTTAACAGTTGGGACTCCCGTTCGACCATGGCATAGAAATCGCTTTTTTAATGGTAAGTCCCTTTCGGTAGAAGCTTAGAAAACCCCTTTAGGAGTGGCTTTGAAATTCAAAATTCAAGCCTTCAAACATTTTTCTCTTGTGGCATTAGAAATCCAATTTAAAACGTTTAGGAAAAGGTCTAGAAACACAAATCCAGGACAAATGTGGCATAGAAAGTCGAATTCGGACACATGCATAGAACATTAAGTTTACGTTAAAAAATTTCATTAGGCGACGCATGCAAATTTATTGTGTATATTTATGATTGTGGCTTAGAATATTTGTATTTTTTACCATTGCACTACAATTGTTAACCAAACCAATAATAAAAAATTTTAAAAAAATGACTTGTGATTTTATTTTTCTGGGTTTTTGTTTGCTTTAAATGGCAAAATATAATAAAATACTATTAATTTGTTTGTTTTATTTCATTTGCGAGCATTAGATGCGGGTGCGCTCAAATATGTATGAACGTGCGCGTTTCAGTTTCGTAATAAAATAAATTGTTGTACGACGTGTAGATGTCGCTGAGTGGCTTGCAAGCATCAGGAATGTTGCCTTGCTGCGAGCTGCGCTGCGGCCATGCTGCGGCTGACGGACTGATTATATTTGTGTGCGATTGTGTGATTATTTTAAGATGTCCGCCATGACATTCCAGACGAGACGTTCTTGTGTTTTCTTAGTGAAATTTGGTGTGTTTTGCGTGAGTGCATGGTGATTTCGCGCTGTTACGAACATTATGTACCCGCTATCGGCGATGAAGACGATGATTCTCACCAATGTTGCCTCTGCAGCGAGCTACACGCAGACAAGTAAGCACTGCCTCATTTTGCCAATTTCTCGCAATCCGACACATCGTGCCTGTGCCTTTGTGTTATCAAAACAGATTGTAAATCATTGAATACATTGCGTATGCGTATGAATATGAGCTGTGTATCAGTCAAGCAGTGTTTTTGTTAAGCAGAGACCGGGAATATTTGATTCCTTTGTTTTCGGTCATTTTTCCGAGGCTGATCAATGCGAAAATTGATATGATTTTATTAATTGTTCGATTTCGTGGCAGTGATTTCCGATGAATTCGTTGAATAGTTGCATGTTTCATTGATCAGATGTTTTGTTTACCAATACATAATCATTCCTGATTGCGATTCGATTGTGTTTTTTATTCGTATTGTTATGCATTAGAGCGCCACAAGGTCAATGATACTAGATGGCGCAACTATCTAGCTTCATATTAAATTTTCGAGCAAAATGTTTGAATTTTCATGAAATAAGCGGCAAAATTTATCACCCTAACATTTCTTCATATTTTGCAACTGATTTATCTTGTATACAATCAGTAAAATAAAATACGCTTACGCCTACGACCCATCTTAAATAAATTACCAAACATTAAACCATAAACATATCAAATGATAAAAAAAAATTAGTAGCTCCGCAAAGTTCGCAAAGCGGCTTAAATATTTTTGAAATCAAATATTTTAAAATGCCGGCAGCCGCCAATACATACGATGGTTACTTAATTAATTATGCAAATGCGGGCAGCGGGCGTCATCGTCAACGAGAACGATTCGCAAACAGCAACAGAGACGCGTGTTGTGTCGCGGTACCTAGAACTGAGCATCGTTGTCCCGTCCTGTCCCCATCCGCATGTCTGAACAGAAGGAACACACAGCGAAACAGCGACGACGACACATCCAAAGCCAAATCAAACAGCTAAACACACATTTATTCAAATGAGATTCTTGTTATGATAATCGTTATTTATATTTACATTCGCGTTCTTTCTACTGTATCAAGCAAATAGAGTATTGCGTTTGCGTTAAGTGAAGTGCTAAAGAGTAGACTTAATGCGAATGATGTCTTCTGCTATAAACATAAACTACTCTATACTGGTTGTTCTGCAATACCTCAATTAACTTGATTTAAATGATTTAAGAGTCTAGCAAATTATAGCGAACGTTATCGACTTCAGTTGGAATAAATTTTGCTTTGTTTTTTTGTTTTCTAAGGGCAATTAGTAACATGCGGCGTCGCGACTTCATGTCTTTACTTGTCTTTCGAGGTGTGTGGGAATCCTCGTAATCAGCTTTGATAAAAATACTTTGTCGACGTCGAGACGTATTAGCAATCGATTAATAAAACTGCACTAATTGCAAACTGCAACAAGATGTGTTGAACAATTGCGACCTCATACAATGTTTGTTATCATGATAGTGATGTCAATTTAATGAAGTGCCATGAGATAATGGGCACCTTAGCTTAAAAGTGCTCTTTTCTTGTTGCCTTCAATTAATTTAATAGCGATAATTATAAGATTACGGCTTCGAATTGATCGCTCTCGAGTATTAAAAATTATGCGTGAGGGCCCTTGGCCGTGATCTCGACTTCAACTGAGACGCAGTGCTAGTGGATGAGGATGAGTTCTCGTTTTTTATCCGTTTCGTTGGTCTTTTTTTTCGCCTTCATCCGATGGCTGCGCCTTAATTCGTTCCGTGGCAGGCCAGCGTTGTGTATCGTGTTCGAAGGTGTCGGATCGGTAGCCGCACGGCGAGATAATAAAATAAAAGCGTTGAGCGTTCGCTCTTGTCGCCAGTGCATCCGCGCGCCGCAGAGCAAGCAAGAGGCAAGACGTTGATGACCTTGCTGGCGGGCATGGCATGGACTCTTTCCAATTTGTGCCCATCTCGCTTGAGCATTGGCTTTGTGGCCGAAACCTGTTGCATGGTGGCTCGGTGGCTGTTGTGGTCCAGGGCTCTTCGTTCTTTTATAATCTATAGTAGTATAGTATAGAAATTGAATGCATTGCACTGCATTGGTTGGCTTTGATTGTGTTGGTAAGTTCGTATTCGTATAGTATAGCGTGCACTATCCAGCATCTTGATTTATTCATCGAAAGGGCAACAGCCAAACAGTCAAAGTCATGAGAAGAAAGGAAAGAGGAAAAAATACGGTGCTTGAGGGCGCTTGGTGTTCGGTGCCTCGTCCGGTTACTCGCTCGCCCGTTTAATATAATAAAACATGAGCGAGCCTTAAAGATATTGCTTATCTCGAAAACACGTGTTTCGATCTTCAGAAACGAGCCACCCGAACCTACCACCGACACGACCGCAGTCGCAGACCGCTGCATGACCAGTTTCTTTCAGCGTTTCGTTTATTTTTCATTTTTGTAACACCTACAGATAGGAATACGAATGCTGCACGGACCACCAAATAGCACGCGTTCGTATTTTTAATGATGCGCGAGTGCAACTCATTCTTTTATTGCGCATATTGTAGAGCATTTAAATTGTACACAACATGCACGACACGATTAGAAAATAGGTAAGCAGTACTCATAATTGTCTCCTCTCTTTGTACATAATAAAAAAGCAGGTATTAAATTTAATTAATAACAAAATATAAGTCTGCTGATCGATGAAGTGAAGTTAATTTGAAGCGATGCGGTTCTTAACGACGCCAAGTTCTTCGTATTACTTGAGCTTGAACGTCCAATTAATTATATCGTCGCGTCCTTCCAATCCTACCCAATCCAATTCAAGCAAGTTACTTTTCTGAAGATGGATCGCGCGCGCTTTTAGTGCTGCCTTGAAATCCATGATTTTTCACTTGTTTAGATATTTTCTCACCGATTTGATGATGTTGTGTAGGTACAGTTTCTTTTTTCGACAAGATCAACAAGAATGCTTTGATGTCCTATTTCTTTGACTATAAGTTTGTTCGTTTTACGCTCAATTCAATCTCACTGGGATCGAAATGAGTTTTGGCCCGAAAATTTGCCAATTTGCTAAATGCGTGATTTTAGCTCCATGATTTCTCAGTTGTTTAGATATTTTTTCACTGATTTAATGTTGTGTAGGTAAGTACCTACAGTTATTGATGCCTTATTTCTTTGACTACAAGTGTGTTCGTTTTACGCTCAATAGATTTTCATTGAGATCGAAATGAGTTTTTGCCCTCAAATTTGCCAACGGAAGAATTCAATGAAACACATGCAGTTTACTTCAGTATTAATCGAGCACTTAATTAAATTTTGATCTCAGTGAAATAAGGTGCGATTGGACTGGGCGAAGCCAAAAACGCGTAAAACGAATACCCCTATACTGTAGTGTGAGTCGCGGCTCGTTAGTGTACTCGTCATCAAATGCGACACTGAGATGCTTTGAATTTGGTGGGATGCGTTGAGAAAATTAACATTTCGTAGATGCCTGATTTCAGTTCAGTTGAAAGTGAACAGGGTGTTTTGCTATTCCGAGAATTTATTGTCCATGTAGCCCGAGCTTGTCGTCAAAATCGTTAACGTTCTGTTCATTAAATGTGTGCGCTGATAAAATCGTCGTGTACCTTGTTTTCGGTAACATTATACGTTTTTTTCAGGCTCGTATTATATTCTATATTTAGTAATCTACAATGTGTTTCTTTTCGCTGTACTTCGGTCAAGCTATACTCGCCCGTTTCGACAATGCCTTATTTGATCCCTTTGTATTTTTAATGTAAAACGAGCACATGTATGGCAACTGAGATGAACATAATGAGCAAACGAGCTTATGTGCTGTGTGAAGACGTGGATGCAAGATGCAAGTGTAAAATGTATAAGTCGTCGAAACAAAAGGACGAGGTGATGATATTTTATACGTTTCGTCGGCATCGATGCCATTCGATCACTGTCGCACTGTCCAGTCCGGCCTTTTTTGTCAACTCCGGCGTTGGTATTTTGTTCTGTTTCTGTTTGTTAAATTAAAGATGCGATAACATTATGTACAAAGTGTTCGCTGGCGCTGGCATTTCGGCGTTCATCGCCTCCTTTTCACTCGCTAATGACTAGTAGAAATGCGCTTGGAACACATTGTGCGCCGTAATTTGTGGGCTGGCGAATTCACGAAATGCACGAAAGGAAAAAGTCTCCAAACGGCGTTGGACACAAAAAGAAGAGCGTTCAACTCGACATGCTTTACGATGCAATGCTTGACTGAAACGAATGTTACAGCCGCGAAACAAGGGCGCGAATAACAACGACTCGCCGACAATCTTCGCGACAATCGCGACACTTGTTTACAAGAGTCGTTTCATATCAGCGTTTATTTATTTCTGCTGTTCTTGTTCTTCGCTGTTCGTTGTTCAGACAGTTGAAGCGATTCCATCTGAGATTCATCAGCAGCTTTCGCAATTAAAGTGCGAAAATGTAAATTCAAACGCGAATTAGTAAGTCATTCTTGTAGAACAAGAGTAGCATGCAGTTAAGATTAACAACATTGCAACATTGTTCTTTCGCTGTGAAGCATGTAGCCTTTCAGTGCGATTGCAACGTGTGCAACAAGAGAACGCGACATATCCAATTCAACTCTTCGCGAACAAAAGGCGCAATAAAACAGATTATACGCGCTCAAATGTGTAACGTTTCTGCACCTTTTGTCGGCATCAGCAGTTTGCAGTTTGCGTTGCTAATTGCTGCGTTTCCTCAGCACCTAAACTGACTTGGACTTGAATAAATTTAATAAATTTCCTAAATTTAAAAAATAATTCTACATATGTATACTTTCGAAGCAGATGGTTTTCGATAACTATGCGTTTGTTGTTCGATATGCAATTATTTGTTTGGAAATGAAATTGTGCAAACATATAGTTCAGATCTAAATATACATATAATAGTTTTTCAGTTCAATAAACCACGCATAAGAATTGCGCAAAGTGATCAATTTGAACAGAAAGAAAACGGAGTAAAAAGAAGCGACACCGGCGTCAAGCTTAATTTTCGTATTTGAAAATTGGCGGTTACGTTGAGCGAGGAAAGCGATTCGTCTTGGTCAGTACGAACGAACCACAAAGCGAATAAAAATCCAAAGATTACTATTAAACAACAAGCATTAATGTGTACTGTCGTTCCAGCGACACGACAGTCGACATTATGGAAAGTTGAAAACACCGACGCTTCGGTCCAATGCAAAGCTTGATGCTGCACGAACTTCTTGTTGGAGCGTTGAGAATCGATTTGTTCTACGACGCTGGGCACGAAACTCGCGTCGTTCCCCGTGTTTTGTTCGCCATGCCTGTGCATGCTATTGGATATTTGAGCCCAAAGCGGGCTTTTTGTTTTAATTTGCGTTACGATAATAGATCAAACACCCTGTACCCTGACGAGTTCGTTTCGAACGACACATTGTGCCGGCTGAGCTTCACCGATTATGGCATAGGTACCATATCGGCGACAATATGTTTGCATGTGTTGGCGTTGTTAGCGAAGGAAAACAACGAAGCGCAATACACGGGCATACACCATAAAAGCGCTTTAACAACTCTTACTAAAAGCCAAAAGTGTAGGAACGATGCGCGTTTTCTTTAGCCAGTTTCCATAATCGGCACAGCGACATCGACCGCAAACACTGAGACTGAGACGTACTTACTTACAAATAAGCTTGCTTCGCTTATTTCTCTATACGTGTAACTTGATGAGATGATGCGAGATCACTCAGTTTGGGTTTGGGCTATACTATTATGAAATAAAATACGCTTGACCATATGGTCAGATCGTCCCAAACTCGGCGAAAGATGATTTTTATGGTGATTTGATTTTTCATTAGGCAAACTTTTCAATATGTGGTGTATGGTGTACGCTGAGGGGTCAAGTAGTCTATAAATAGAAATCTGCGTAAATCTAGCTATTTTTACGAACATACATACGGCAATAGCACCACTTCAGCGATAAATTGAGCATTTAAATAATTAATAAATTACAATTGCAAACAAGTAATTGCGTTGCGGTACACTTGCACACATTTAACAAGCAATAACCAATAAGCATCAAGCATGTAACTGAAATATAAATCAATCTCTGCGATTGCATCGGCTTCGGAGCGAAATGTGCTTAGTTGTGTAGTGCTTGCTTACTAATTAAATATGTACTCAGGTAATAGCTCAATGGCAAAAGCAATCAGCTTTGACAGAAACGATAAAACAACAAATCGAACTCGCGAGTCAAGGGATTCGAAGAAATTGTGATTAGCGACCTCGGCATACTTTAAGATCTTATTTTCACGTCAATCTCAATCAGGATTGATACCTATTTGATATATTTTCGTTTTCGGGCAATATATTGCCAACAATAGTAATCCATTAACTTGAATCGAACTTAATAAGTGTCTATTCAAATCCGACTAGATTCTAAATGGATTTTCCATTTGGTATTAACAAAAGAAGCCTTGACTTTGTTGATGCACATCAGACCAAACCAACGAAACCAATACGAGAAAAATTGATTTTGATGGCTACGGCTATGGCTATGGCTTTTACGTTCGAACGTCAAGAATCGAGTAACAAGCAACCCTTTTATAACGATTTAAATCGTCTTGCATTACTGTCAGTATGGAGCGTCACGATGTTGAAAAGAATCTCATGCTTGAGCAAGAATATATAAGAATATCAAATCAAGGGATCTTTGTTGAGTCTTATAAGCGTATACAAGAAAACGTATATAAACTTAAATTAAACGTAGATCCCATGTCGATGTTCATTATTCTTTTTCGTTCGAAAATCGTAAAGGCGTAAAAGGTATCAATATCTGACACCTGTGCTCTCAGATATTTTTCGCTGCCCTCTGCTTTAGTTTACTTCAAACTATCAAATTGCTTATTATTCCTAACACATAAGCTGTGTACTTGTCCAATTTTCACCTCCGAATCAAGCAATTCGACGAAAAGCACGTACACGTACGCAAAACAAAGAAAGCTAAATGCAACATATTCATGGTGTTAGGTTAGAATTGTTGTTGAATCGTTGAATAAGACCATTGGAACGATTCATTTTGTTATGCCAACTTGTTATCGCCTTTGTGTTTGATTACCTTTCGGTTTGTGTGTTTCGAACAAACTTGTTACACGTGTGTAAGTACGCCTGAAAGCGTGCACGAATATAAAAGGGCACAAACACCTAACACTTCGTGCAACGATCGACTCGTTGCTCGTTTCGTGCGCAGCCTCGCATTGTGTTCGCTTTAACTTTAACTCGAGACTTTAGCGGATGCAATATGCAATAAAAACGAACACTTGCTGGACGTGGATGTAACACCTTAGCTGGGAAGCTGGAACAAGGAACAAAGCTACGTACAGGATGTTTCACAACCGCGACTACATCCATTGTGCATCTTAAATCTCGAACCGGTTGTCGCGCTTTGCTGGCCTCTTATGTCTCTTGAGACTTTTGTTATAGTTCCAAGGAATTTCTAATTAGAAGGACACCTGCTGTACATGCTGCATCAAACGCCAAACACGAAGTCTATAATAGGATTAGGCTAAACTTTTCTGAAATTGATATCTGTGTCTATAAGCATCGTTGGTCGTTGAAACGAAAGTTATTTGCTGCATGCAGCACTTCACATTTCATATTTGCGACATGATCACATAAAATTAATTAAATTCATTGCTCGTTTGCGTCTTTACGCGTTTGCTCCAATGAAAATTATGCTTTAATGGTTTGTCACAAGCATTTTCAGCCTAATATAATGTTATGAGTATGAGAATGTCTCCGATTTTATTGCACATCATTCTGGTAGTCAGCGTCCGCGCATGGTTCAAGATTATTTAAAAACCCTTCGTGTTCGTGGAGTGAACGATAAAAGTATTTACTATTTCCAATCGGTGTTAATTTTATTTGATGACGAAATTCGCTTAAATCATCGAAGAACGCCGAGTCAATAGGCAGCTCGCTGCCCAAGTCGTTTCGATTAGAACTAGTTTCCTCTTTCGCTAGTACTAATAGACACCAAAATATGAGTAAATAAACCGAACTTGGCTGCATATTGCGTTCAAGCTCAAGTATCTGAGAATGAAAAGCTGATTAACGAGGAACCCGCATGCCCGCGTAGACATTGGCCCTCTCGTTTTCTTTGCAGAGCTTTTCCTAGTTCTTGCCGATCGCGGTTCAGAGGCGGCGGTATCGCTTGCATAATAAATAAAATCCGACATTTCCCGATTCGCGTCGTTACAAATGTAGTGTTTTCTTTGTGGATTTGTCGATTATGAAATTAATTAATTAGAACAAAACAAAACAAGGAGCAGTGATTATTGCAGAAATTGATTTCCTTTTCAATACGAATCAGATGCGATGCTGGTGCGTCTAATGCACCAAGTATAGCAAAGACGACTTTGTAAGAGAGCACTTACACTTTGTATAATTGATAGATGAGATAGTGTTGGCTGGATTGATGCATGATAATTAAAGTTAATCGGCGCAGTCGCATTTGTTTGCGCCTTGTTAATTTCTCGTATCAGCAGGGACACAGCTCAACATGCAAAACGTTCGGAACCTAATAAACTAAATCCAGTTACTATAAACTTGAACGTATCTTATATGCCCTTAGGCAAACCTATTAATACAGGTAGCGGCACTTTTTATGCGACTTGTTAATGTAAAGACGACGACTTATGTCGCCGTCTCCTAAATTTTAAAATGCCAATAACGCATTGCAAATCAACAGCGTCTCATCATTTATTGCTGGTCGGGTCGGGCGTCTGGACGCCAAACGTTCAATGTCCTAACCAAATATAAACAAATAAGTAAGCACTTACAAAGTATGAACACTCTCGATGAATTATATTTCCGCAATTGTCTGGCTGCGTTTTCAAGAGCAACTTTTTCGTACGGAAATGCCTCCGGGATAGCAATGGAGACATCTTTTTAATAACATCAAAATAGTAAATTATGCAATGCATATTTCATCAATAAGCGAAAGCAAATTATAGTAAATTACAAATAATGATATTGCCGTTGGCAATGAACTTGATATAGGTGGATAGGGCGTAAAATGTGTGATAAATGACTGCATTAAAAGTGCAATTAGCACGCAAGAAAAAGATGAGGTAGTCATCAGACAGACATCAGTTATAGACATTTTTGTTGCTTTCAAAAAGTGCACAATTGTTGATCTTATGCCAAAGTCAACTTCGTTTGGCTACTCATTCATTAAGCTTAAGTAAAAACAAATATAATGTTCGAAGATTATGAACGAGCTAGCACTAAATGCAGACTTCACGTGCGGATTTTTTACACTCGAGCACGTAAAGCAAACGAAGTGCTTGTTTGAGAAGTTGAACGTACGCGCTTGATTTTGAATGCGTCGGTGTGATGACAGTCGCTGGTTAGATTTGTTTGCTGAAATTCACACCGGTTTTGAAGCATTTATACAAATAGACGCCCATCATTTTTCTTCTCAAACCAGCAAACAAACATCAAACAACATTCATTCATTTTTGTGCTGAATATAAGTTTGCGATTTTTCACGTGAACTGACTACTCATTTCATCATTTCTATGCTAATAGGTTTTTGTTTGGCAATATCGCAGATGAATCAATCAATAAATCAATCGCGAGATGCTTACAGCAATTTTAATTGCTTTGCGTTATCGTTCAGCATCAACGCCAAACATCAATTGGCGATGCAATTGACGCGAGCGTTAATTTTATGAGACAAGCAACGATGAAAGATAATCAGCACTATTGATTTTACACTGGAAAATCCAAAAAAATTTATTTAATTTCAATGTTTTATAAAGTAGACTTTAAGGTGACTTTTAGTAGCTATTATTCACCTACACATTGTATTTTTGATTATTGCTCAACTTGACAACTATACAGCAAAAAAGTATTCATCCATGATGTCCCCTTTCTGTTCAGTTTCTAATTTCATCCTTCATATTGCATATTACATGCTTTATTATTATTGAGATTGCATCGTAAGTTGCACGTACTTACTTCACGTACCTTAATTATTTATTAATAATAAATGTGCGGTGCGGCGCGCTGGTAATAAGCATAGGGCTTACGATCTTCATCAACTCGTCAAGATGCGTGGCGTGCATGCGTCACCTGCGCACGTATATTATCCTTTCCATGCATCAACATCAATAAATTGATGATAGGTTGCGCCAAATCCTTATAATTTTTGCCGCAACTACGTGATTTTATGCCTTTGCAATGTACAACGTAGTGAGTGTGAGTTTATTTATCAAAAAAAAATGTATTGAATTGATTGGGAAATGAAATGAGTCGCCAGTGTCACAACAGGCGGTCATTGCTACATCTAACAGCATCACTCGATTCCTGTTCCCTGTTCGTCTGTCCCTTGCATTCTTATTTAATAATAAACTAATAATAATGTGACGAACGAGTATGTTAGAGCAAACGAGATCAGGTGGCGGAATCGCGTATGCATACGTAATCAACGCAAACAGAAACACGTAGTGCTGGAAGCGTACGCGTCAGATTGAGCAATAAAAACAATAAATATGAAATGAAATTCATTAGTAAAAACTATGCAATGCGAACGCGGATGGGCGATCCGTTGCGATAGCGAAGGGAAATTGCAATTGATAAAAATGCCACCGCGCCAAGTTCAATCTCTATCGAGTCCACATGAGCGAGAGACGAGAGTAAAAGCAAAAGCATACCAGGATCATTTTCACTATAGATGTACGGAGAATAAAACGAAGTGCGAAATGAAACTCGTTATACGCATACACTAAACTCACTGCCTGTGCCTCGGCTTAGTTTGCGCTAGCTTAATCACTGATACAGGCAGAAGGCACAAGGCAGACATTTCGCTATTGGTATTACTATTAATTCGCTTCATATCGCTAAGTTAGTATGACTGAGGAAATGCCACTCGCCTCGCACTAGGTAGCTTTGGTGCCGCATGCAGATACACTTGTCCAACACTCATTATTACGTAACAGATAGCTGCGTAAACGATGGCCATCGCAACGCGGTCGCATTACTCGCTCTTCGCGCAACGCGTAAATGAATCGCAAACGATATCTTTACGCTTTACGGCCGCTTCGGCTCATCTACATCAATTTCTTTCGTTTCTTTCTGCACTGCATACACTATACCACATGCCTAGCACGCATTGATTCGCATTTCTTTCAGCGTGTGTCTGCCACTGCCTTGGCCCCGGCCGCTCCCATTTCGGCCCGCCGCTATCAGCTGCCTGCATGCATTGCGCGCACTTTTCTACGCAAGCAAATGCATATGCATTAGACGCATACTCGACAGGACGGCACTAATCAGGCTGCGTACCGCAAAATAGGGGAATTGTTCGCTGCCAATAGTGCAAATTGAACGAGTTCGATGCTGTAAGCAGGTAGTTCAGGTAGTGTCAGAATTGTCAGGAAACTACCGGAACGGCACTTGTTGCACGTCTCGGCTCAACGCAGCGGTCTAGCCGTCATCGTCGACGTCGGCCTTTGCGATGATGTAAACGACGACGTCGACTGCCGGCATAAGAAGCGTCTCGTCTCGATTACGTCGCTGCTCCTGGTGCGCGCAAAGCACGCGGCTTTTTTCGACCCGTTCATACTGATAGGATAGTTTTGCAATCGCAGCTCGCATACGCACAGGTCATTTGCATCGGCTTGTTTTATTCGTTTGCTCGACTTTTTCGCATCATCAACGACCGAGAGCTAACGTTTCGATCATTTCAATGTGCTCGTTTATTTATTTTACTACTGCATTAAACAAATAAACCGCAATATGCCTTTTGTGGCTGTTAATACTTTCCTTTTCTAACTTTGTTACAACTTTTATTATTGTATGTGTATGTAGAGAAAAACAATTTGATTAAGTGTGGACTGCAATCAAAAATCTAAGAAGGAAACACACAACTGGCCGCTCATCTCAATGCCTAAAAGTGCATGCAGTGCCTTCATTAAAATAAATTTATTGTTATTAATAAACAACCAATGGCGCCCGCTTTCTAAACGACACGTTTCCGGATTAAGGGGGTTTATTGTTGTCGCCGGTCGGGACTTACATGCATACTATCAAGTATATTCAATTGCATACTATTACTATAACTTATTGTTACTGCTTAATATTATTTGTTCTGTTCGTTCATATGCTTAAGCTTAAGTACAATTGTAAAGTGCACTTGCACGATTCATTATTTCATTTCAACATTGTCACTAGGGTTGCTTAAGTGGCGTTGATTTATTTGATTGAATTAAACGAATATTGTGAGCCTGGACTGATCAGTTTATCTTAGTTAGGTGCTTGCTTTAGACATATATGCATTGCTTAAAATCATTTGTTTTTATGGGATTACATAAATTAGGCATAACAATGTTTAAGCTATGTTTCTACTTGAAATCGAGTACTTTTTGAATTAATTAAATTGCTATCGATTGCTATCTGCGAGTGTTCTATATTTCTGGTTCTGTTGCCATTGTTATGAAACGCTTAACTTTTATTTACCTATACTTAGACTTCGATTAATTATTGATTAAAATTCAATTCGATAAGTAAATATAAATGGCATAGTTTCAATTAAGCATATGGACACTCCATATCGGTATCGTGAGGACTTTAAAAATGCAGCTGAATTCCAATTGTCTATTGTTGGAGTTCAGTATTGTGTATTGAGCAATCAATAATTTCGCTAAGCTAATACGAGTTAATTCTATTGAATTAAATTTCAAAATAAAACACATGGAGATAAAATAACTGATAAAATGTAATACGAATTGCGCGGTATGATGATAATAGATAGAACAACGCCTACTATGTTGACATTGTTATGACTCCCTATGGAAATATTAGTTTTCTGTTTTGTGCCACCATTAAATGAATGATCCGAGATAAAGCCGACTGCCGACATAAAGATATGTTAGTTTAATGTAGTAATTTAGGTTTATTAATCAAGGTGTAACCAGAAAACCATATGAGTAAGAGTAATATTGCGTTTTAGTTTTTATTCTGTACTTTAATTTACTTAACACAAAGTAGGAACGTTTATTGAAATATGCAAATAAAATAAACAGCTTAGCTAATGAATTTCGATTAGTTAAATATTTCGTTTAGTGTGAAGCAGAAGCGTTGTTCGTTGTTCATGATGAATGAAGAATGTGCCTCTGATGAAGTTTTAATTATAAAATTAATCACGTCAAGACCATCATTTCGTGATATTTATATTAATCTATCACGCAAAGACGCAAATGTATAAATAAATACAGAAATTCAGGCGAATGTTTTGAAATCCATATCTTGTATTTAATTAAAAGTCATTTTATTTTCCAACTGTAAGCAGGATATTCGAAAATAGAGAGAAGTTTGACCATCTGTTCTTTGCGTTGATTCGTTGTTCTCTCATGTCTTTAGCTATACATTATGCTATTGCTATATCTTTGTAGTTGATTAGATTTCATTTAGTTAGTTGTTCAGTAAGTACCTCAAGTAAGTTCAGTTTGGATGCTGGATGCTGCTTTATTTGGTAAATGTATAGCAAAGCTTGGCTAACTGTACACGATGTGTTTTGACATTAATACGCGGAACGATCTCCATTCAATTCAATAGGACAACGTCGAACACCAAACAATACTCTTGAAAAGGATTTGTAGGTTGTGCTTAACATTTCTTATCGTGTTTCCATCTAAGTTTATCCATTTTCGAATCGCCGATGATAATCTCTCAATTTGAATTTTATTAGTTTACTTTACGTTAAATTAATTAATTGGTTAAATTGATATGTTTTTCAATTCGTTGTCTTTACTTTGTATTTATATTTGCTCGCACGAAGATTATCTAACATAACACATAACAATAAGCTCAACTAACTAAAGGTTAAAATTGAAATATTAAAACCACAATAACAATATTCCAATGTCTGTACATGCGCTAAATGTGTAAATGCGAAGTGAATGGAATTTAAGCGCTCTTTAGTTGACAATTGACAAGTTGGCAGTTAGCAATAGTTCAATATCAAATAGATAAATATGTTTAAGATGGGCTAAGTTATTTGTTCTTGGTCTTGCTGAAGCTGCGCTGATGAATTGCAAGCATCCAGTATGTGCTGCAAAGTAAAGCTAAAGTAATTCCTCATCGACGAGTATATTTGCGCCATTAGCGCATATATTGACGGCGCCTACTCTTGTTAAGTAATTAGCGTTTGGTGCGCTCGCGTTTATTCCTCATTCGGATTCACGTTCCCTGTTTACCAGTTTATCAGCGAGCGCGCGCGTTTTACTCATACTCATTATGCACAGGCCCGTGTGGTGGGGTGAGGCGGTGAGGCGACCGCCTCAGGCGCCTTAATGCTAAAGGCGCCATCAGCACCTACACTAATCAAAATTTAAAATCTTTAAATTTCAAA
>JARJDT010004618.1:0-23126 GCA_030264655.1 Leptusa sp. GC000079
AGGCAAGGCCTTACGTTGTTTCTAAACAATTAATGTTTCGTGACATATGTAATTGTCATTAGAGAAGTATTGTAATCGTGCAGGGCTAAACTAACTTGTGAGGCGCGGAGCGCCGAACTTTGGCCACCCGTGAGGCGCGAAGCGCCGAACTCCCAGCGGGCAAGACACGTAACTTTTCGACCGGAGGCCGAAAAGTTGCGGGTCGGCCCGACTCATTTTTACACTTGTTAAACTACGTTATTGATAGGATTTATTTACGCTTAGATTTTCGAAATGAAAGTAATTAAATTGAAATCAAGGAGCAAGTAATATATAAAATCGTTAAATTACATCTAATTAATTTAGATTAAATTATTAAAATACTTGCTTGCAATGTTTTTATGGAAATATATAAATCGGTTTGCGAATTCATAAATCAAATTGTAATTTGTTTGCGTGTTTATTTAATTTAATAAACAATAATTTAGTAATTATCCTTTATACATATACATTGAGAGCAGTATAGTTCTGTGGTATAGTTAGCAACAAATAAATACATAACGAGCTAATAAGCACTTGCACTACTGCCATCATTTAATTGATCTGTCAGCAATTTAACGAATTTATCGTTTCAATTTTAATTTCAGTTTGGTCTGAGCAAATGGGGTTCAACATTTTTTGGCTTCTAATTTTTTTCTACTTATTACTACATAGTTTTATGCAATTAACCAGATATTATTTTTAATTTGATATGCAAATATTACTTTTAAATAGATAGAAAATAGGGAAGGCACACCTAACATACTAACATACTTATTGTTCAATAGAAGAACAATAAGGTTTTTATGCTCAATGCGTACGGTGGAATACGCTCACCCTCACCTAGCATTCGGGAGATGCTGCGGTTCAAAACGCCAGGTGCCGACTGTCCTGTCTCGAGTTTTCGAAGGATCCACTCCTCTACAATCTACGGCAATATTCGCAATTGTTTTATTGTACTTCACTGTCACCCTTCTAACTTTTGGTTATTAATTTTTGAAAACAAATATGAAGTAAACGATTGAGTAGATTTTGATGGATGCAATTTATGCAATTTCCATTGAACCTGACTTGAAGGAACTTAGCTCTCTTGCTCAATTAACTATTAGTTGAAATGTAGTAACAACGTGGTTTTAAAAAAATGTCACAAAATGATGCAGTAAACGGGTATATGTAAAGGTTGATAAGGATTATTGGAAGGAATGCAAAGAATTCGTTCGTCATATTTTGGCGTTTTATATTTTCCAATAATGAGTCAGCACGTGTGTGCTCAACATAAAGTTACCGACTATTGCAATTGGAAAATAAACAAACGCTGCAAAGTTGACTGTGGATGAGGTAAATTTAAATATTGATTTGTCTTCAGTCTGCAGACTCAAGAGTTAAACTATTTTTTTAAGTCAACAAGATGGGACAAGACAAAAGAAAGTGACAATTTCGTCACAAATGTATCTGTAAATAAATACCCTAAATATTTATCTGTTGCTATTGCCCAGTGAAAACGAGTTTGTTATGTGTGCCCGTCGGATGCAGGAAGTCACAATTGTTGTGCGTACATTCAATGGCTTCGCAAAAGGCAAAACAAAGCCCATCGGACGTTGATACACAACGAGCTTGTTATTCCCACGACACGCTCTCGATGGCCTCTATTTATATACATATACAATGCATTACAGTAATATTTTCAATTATTCAATTTAGTATAATTAATTAATGCATATAATGAGCATATTTTACGATGACGGGATATTAATGTTTAATTTTTGAATATTTGACTGATAACGCACTTTTTATCGTAATTCGTAATAACTAATCACCAATTCTATAAAAGTAAAGAGTTGTTTATCTTTGTGAATGTTTGAAATTCCAACGACTCCGCTCGTCAATCCTCTTCGTCAATATTTATTTTTAAACTCACAAATCTTCATCAATTTTTTCAAGAGGCCTAAACACATAGTGGTTCAAGTTTAGGTTTTTGTTTAGGAACACAATTAGAATATCCGGTGACTAATTAACGTTAACTTGTCTAAATGCATTGTTTAAATTTGTTTTCAGTGCGAGGAGGGATGTAAAGTGTGGAAAATGGCGGTGGTGACTTCATGCGAGAAAGCATGCGTAAGTAAACGATCATTTGTTAACGTCTCTTAATCTAGTCGAATGTGAATACAACATAAAAATATTCAATTAATGCGTGATGTTTTTCAATTTAATTTATACGGACTTATCTAATGAAGAGTTAATAAGTCATTGGTCAATGATAACATTTATAGCTTTCAGCGTGTGTCTATTCTAGTAGATTGTTTTTTTTCTCATTTTAATATGATTTTGAAATTTCCATCCTATCTATTACGAACGTCTTATCACGTTTTCATAGAACGTCACCATGACCATAGTACCAAAGACTTTATACTGCATCATTGGCTGCAACGACGCAATAACTTTGTATGGTATCGAAATGAAATCGCAGTTAGGTGATTTGCCAGCGCCTGCCTTGGTGGCGGACAGTTTAACCGCCACATCGCTACGTCTGGAATGGAATTTCCCGCATGCCATCGACGCAGGCCTCAGCTATTTCCTGCAGTACGAAGAGCGTGAGGACGCCTGGCAGTACTGCCGGAATCAAAGCTGGGGCGCTCAAGATACAGTATTTGTTGATAATTTAGAACCGTATACGAAATATAGAGTAAGTCTGCAAACGCATGATCAAGATCAAACGGTTGTGGATTTTAATGTCCTGCTTGAAATAGTTTAGGGTCGTTTTGATACTGACTGAAAGAACCGAGCCTATCGTTTCGCCGCCAAGTGTTGTCATAAGCACGATGGCAGCCGGTGTGCCGGCATCGCCGCCAAGTAAAGTACGTGCTGTTCCAGTCGATTCGACAAGGATCACCGTTAGTTGGGAACCTGGTCCTTTCCCGCACGGGCCTCTCCTTTCCTATGTGCTCAGTATTACCGACAACCAGCCCAACGGATATTCGGCACTGAAGGTGTGCCTTTTAATAAATATTTATCTTGTCTTTCCTCAAACTTTCTTGTTTTAGTTCTTTCAACTGAAATGTTTGTGTTTTAACTTTCTGCGTGATTACTAACAAACTTCAGCATGTTTCACTGCGCTTTTCGTTAGGTGGTTTGTTTTTTGTCTCATCAAAGTTTAATTTGATTTGATTTATCTGTTTGTTTACTCGCTAGGATTTGCCAGCGGAGACAAAATTTTTTATGTGCAAAAACTTAAGTCCTAATAGTAACTACAACGTTTCTATTAGTATGCGCAATGGAGTCGGGCCAGGACCTCCGGCAATTGTCACAGTTGCAACGCCAAAACAACCAAAGGGTAAATTTTGAGTTTGATTCGCAAAAAATAACACTAAATCTATAAAAATATTTATTAAAGCCAAAAACTCAGAAAAACCAATTCTCATACTTGGCGCAAACCATGTAATCATCGAACAAGGCACTGATATGACAGATGAACCTGTGATACTTTACAACTCAAAAATAGCTTTAATTATGGGTATAATTTTTAACTATTTCGCATTTTACTCATTTATTAATTATCGAATGATTACCTACTTAGGTGTCGCCATTCATGTTGGAAAGAAATTACTCTTCGTTTCCGATTCAGATAGGAATATTTATCGCATGCCATTATACAAATCACAAAGCTACTCAAGTAAAACAAAAATACTATCGTCCAAACAAATGGATTTTTATCCATTAGACTTGTCCATGGATTGGCTAAACGAACACTTGTATATTCTGGGTGAAGTTGCAAGACAGGACGGTAAAATGGCATGGCAAATCGCCCGCTGTAATTTAACAGGCGGCGAATTAACGATTGCAATTGCCGGCCTATTGCATAAACCCACACACTTTGAAGTAGATCCTTACAACGGCTACCTCTTCTGGGGTACAGTTGCTGGCATTTTTCGACTTGATTTGTCCGACATCAGCAACGGAATCAAACACGAAGTGAAGCCATATAAAATTACCGGTGAGAAGAACTTGGGCGCCTTTACAGTTGACCACAAAGACTTTAAATTACTCGTTGCCCAGCAAAGTAAAAATACAGTACAGTCGGTTTCCTTCGATGGGAAAGAAGTCTTAAATATGAGGCAAAAAGCTGCACGTCCTCGATTCGAAAGAGTTCTTTCTCTTGCTGCCGCTAATGATATTCTTTACTGGACCAATGGAGATGAAGTCTACTTCGAGGAACATCACCCTGATAATAACTTTTATTTTCACAATTCTTACCCATTATCTTTATCCAATACATATACTCAGGTTTTAGTTAATTTGACAAGTTCCCAATCAACGCCGATTCCTTTAAATCCACCTATTAATGTAGAAGCTATTTTTGGGGCGAATAGTGCTCGAATTTCTTGGCAAGTGCCACATATCTTAGGATGGCAAGGAAGAGGAGCTTGGAGAAATTGGTCCTATGATATTTCAATTAAGGACATGACAGCACACAATACTTGTTATGTTAAGGACATCAACAGTACTTCTCATACAATTTACGGTCTTGAGGAAGATACTGAATATGTCATTAAGACTTTGGCGTACACAATATCAGGAAATGGTCCCTGGTCAACCGAATTCATTGGGCGTACTTTGAAAACCAATGTAGATAACACAACTGCAACGATTTTGTGGTCAGGAACAGATGGTTTGTTAAAATCTGATGTTATCGGTGAAAATGTCGATACAATAATTCACAGCAGCTCAAATATCGGCGCGAACTTTACTGATATTGCTTGGTACGAAGACAAACTATACTTGGTAACAAATACTTCCCAGTTATTTTGGTACAACATCACGAGTCAGGAGAATGGCACTTTGGCTGATATCGATTCAGTAAGAAGTGTAACTGTTGACTGGATTGGCAAAAAATTATATTGGTGCAATCCAAAACAACAAATGGTAATTTTACTTCTTTAAATTTATTTGGCTAATTTTACTTAATTAATTAATATTAATTTTTGGCAGATTATTAGGGGCAATTTAAATGGTACTCAAAAGGAACACATCAAACTAAATACTTTGGCCAAAGAACTACATGTTGACTCAATTAACGGATATTTGTATTGGTCCACGGGACACACGCTCGAGTGTTCACGCTTAAATGGTGAAAATCACTTTAAGTACCACGAGTCGCAAATGTTTACGGGCTTGCATGTGATGGGGTTAACTCTGGATATGGACCACAAGTACGTTTATTGGATTGTGCGTGGCTCGGATCATTCAGATTTGTTTCGAGCCCCTATGGCTGGAACCGTTAACAATCCTTTGATGAATGTCACCGAGTACAAATTACGCGTGTCTAATTTAACGGGTCCGTTATGCTACTTTAATAATCGCTTAATTTGGCTTCAAGATGACAAAAGTGCTATGATTAGTGATTTGGAGGGAAGAAATACTGCCGGCATCAGTGGGAAGAACTTGTTAAATTTAAACACTGTGTATGTCAAAGACAGTGCTTTGCATTTCAAGCCATCAAGTGCTCAAGAACTTGTTGTTATCCCTCTTCCAATTGAATGCGAATCTATCAAAATTGAAGGCACATGGGATTCATTTTCAATCAACTGGGATGAAGTTACCAATGTAAATTACGGGGTTGTTTACTACGAGATTAAAATCGACACTGCATTTAGAAACGACTCAGTGGTAAGTTATTTTCTTTTTAAAGTGTATTTTGATTTATCACTTTGTGTTTATATTGACAGAAAAAAATAACAAATTCATCAATTAAATACTGGCATTTAGTTGCACCGTTTACAAAGCTACACATTTCTATTCGCGCGTATACTTATTGGGGTGCGTCAACTTATACAAAAGTCAAACTACATTCACCACCTTCAGTCCCGCAAGCACCTAGAAATCCACGTGCTTTCGTTACACATCAATACTATCCACCGAATGCTACTGAAATTCATGTTACTTACCGGTGGGACACACCTGAAATCACTAATGGTGTCCTTAAAGGATACCATATAATGTGGTGGTGTAACAATCAAAATTCAACGGAAAAAATTGACAATAACAGCACCAATATCCTAGAAAACAGATCAGTGTACTCTGATACAGTTGCAGCCTCCGTCCGAGAATTCGTCGTTGAAGAGTTACATGTCTGCAAATACACCTTTAAAGTGAGCGCATTAACAGAAATCGGCGAAGGTAACTACAGTGAAAGTATTGTTGTGAACACTTCCATCGAAAAACCTATACCATTATTGTTGGTGGCTGCTGCAAATACGATTTATCTCAAAGATATGGACACTTTTACAAATAACACATTAAACCAAGGAGGTCGCACACCCATAAGGATCGGTTACCTTTACGGCGAGCGTAAGATTTTTTGGATCAACGACATCAACGAACTCACCATGATGAACTTTAGTAGAATGGTGGAGATCTCAGGAAGTTTGATTCACTTGACGGTCGATTGGTTGGAGAGGAGTATTTACTACTTGGTTCATCACAAAGGATTTAGTACAATATTCAAATTGGACTTGAATCTGTACGACCGCGGTATAGTGAAAAACATCAAAATTATTGAAGTGCATGAAGTGATTAAGAAGATTGAAGTATCGCCGTTTGAACGGACACTTTACTGGTTGCAATGGAACAAAAATAAATTGGAAGGAGAAGGACATATTATGCAGGCAACGATGCATGGCAAACTAATTCGGCGTTTCTTAGACTTCTCAGGTCGGTGCAATTGTCCAAAAGTCACATCCGCAATGTTTACCATTGACCATTCCTTGAAATTTCAAACTAGAGTTTTGTACATTTCTTCAAACCGCATTATTTCCACCGAGGACGGTTGCAAATGTAAAACTTTAACCGAAAGTGCTTCATCGAACATTACTGCTTTTACCAGTAACTTTGACAATGTTTTCTGGCAAGATAAAAGTCTCCACATGTTAGATAGGCAAAATCCGGAAAATTTACATGTTTTCAATATTAAAGCAAATGATATTGTGCTCTACGGTCCTAACAGTCAGCCATACCCGCCAGTTGAATGTCTTAAACCTAATAATTTGAATATGACGGTGTCAATGGTCGGACGAAGTTCGAATACATTAACTTTAAAGATGCCTGATTACAAATCTCCTTGCAATACAACTTTAGCAACGATACAATACATGATCTACTATACACCATACAACATTGTTTCTGGTGAGCCGAACTGCGATGAAACATGCACACAAAAAACAACCTTTGACAGCGTTACCGAGATTATCAACTTGCGTCCGTACACAAAGTACGTATTCTCAGTAGCGTTGACGAATTATTTTACTGAACTTGACGGCGACGCGGTTATTATTGGTCCTGGTGTGGTGTTTCAAACCGATGCACCAACACCACCGAGAAATGTAAATGTGAACGTACTGAATCCTAATTTACTGAGTGTCAGCTGGGAACCGCCAGAGTCACTCAATGGCGACTATGTTTATTACGAGGTGCATTGGCAGACGGAAGGCGTTATCACTGGGGTACGCCATAAAGGAGAGCAAACTGTTATGAATCATTTACATGCAGCGGTCCTCAAAGCCAATCTGCAGACTGTTTCCCCAAATGAAACCTATTCAATTTGGATACGCGCCTATAGCCAAACAAATGAAACGTCAAGTGATAGCAGGCATGTTACTATTACAACATTCCCGGAACCTAACGACATTCAACTCTTTAAGAATTCAGCTACAGAGCTGCACATTCAGTGGAACATTTCGCAATTTGTTGAAGAGTACACTTTGCAGTACACCCTATTGACAAGTTCCGATTGGATCGATATCAACGACACTGACATTGGCGGGGACCTTGCGGTAGTTACCTTGAAAAATCTCAAGCCTAAAACTCCTTATAAATTTCGTCTACACTTGAAATATCCAATGGATCTCGGAAAATATATCTGGCCTAAAGATGCGCGTTTTGCGTTCGAGACTCTTGGAGACAGGCCATCTGCTCCGGGTATTCCTCTGATTCAACACGTAAAGAACGATGTGTACAAAGTGTGGTGGGAACCTTCCAAGGATAATGGAGCTCCTATAATAATGTACAATTTGGAAACTCTCAAAGTACCAAATTATCGAAGGAAACGTAATGCTAATCGCACAGCTTGGTTCTCGACAGCGCCCTTCATCGAAGAAGAAGAGATTTTGTGGGAGTCCATTTACAATGGGACCGTTTCCTTCGGGATGATTAGTGATCTGTCCAGTGATTACAGATATTCTTTCCGCGTATCTTCATTTAATTCGTATGGTCGGAGCGATTACAGTGAGGAAAGTATGCAATTTGACCTAACAGCGGCAGCACAAATGGCTAAAAAACAAGATCTTGCCTATGTGATCGTCCCAATAAGCATTTCTTTTGGTGTATTGATCGGTCTTCTTGTATTTTGCAAATGTTATGCGTGGTGTTGTAAGAAATCCAAGAAGGATAACATTAAGATACCTCTACGTGGACCGGACGTTGAACTTGCAACATTACGTGAACTCCCTCGCCGAGGCAACTTCTTGAATAACACTAACATTTTGTATAACACCAATCAAATTCCGGATGATATTTCAATGCTGCCTCATATCAGTCGTGATAAGATCGCCCTCGTTAAGTTTTTGGGTAGTGGTGCTTTCGGGGAAGTTTTCCAAGGCAAAGCCAGAGGACTAAATGGCTTTGAAGGTGAAACTAAAGTGGCTGTGAAGACTTTACGCAAAGGAGCTTCCGATTCGGAGAAATCTGAGTTCTTACAAGAAGCACATTTGATGAGCCACTTCAAACATGAACACATCTTAGAACTGTTGGGTGTGGTGTTAGACAACGACCCACATTATATAATCATGGAGTTAATGGAAGGAGGAGATTTGCTAACTTATTTGCGATCTTCAAGAAAACCCGAGTCAAATATTGGAAGTCTTAATTTACACGACTTGCTTAAAATGTGCGTTGATGTATCTAAAGGCTGCCGGTACTTGGAAGAAATGCATTTTTTGCATCGCGACTTGGCATGTCGTAACTGCTTAGTCTCTTCAACTGATCCAACATCAAGGATTGTTAAAATTGGGGACTTTGGTCTCGCCCGCGATATCTACAAGAACGACTACTATCGAAAGGAAGGTGAAGGCTTGCTCCCCGTCAGATGGATGGCCCCCGAGTCTTTGGTTGACGGCGTCTTCACGTGCCAAAGTGATGTGTGGGCATTCGGTGTACTTCTTTGGGAAATCATGACTTTAGGTCAGCAGCCTTATCCAGCGCGCAACAATTTAGAAGTACTGCATTATGTGAAAAGGGGTGGCCGGTTAGGACAACCGAGTAATTGCCCTGAAGTTCTCCACAACTTGATGCTCAGTTGCTGGGAGACGGAACCCGAGAGGCGGCCCACTTTCAAGTATTGTTTAGACACATTAGAAAGACTGCACTTAAAAATTGTGGGCAGCCCAATGACAGGCGCACATGTTGGGCAATATGTCAGCACTGTACCAGCACGTAAGTACTTTTCTTTTAACTAATTGCATTTTGGCATGAAGTTTGCTTCACTAACAATTTGCTATGCGGCGTTTACAGACATGGATGGCATCTCGAATCGTGCATATTTTCAAGATGAAAATCATAATCATTCAGGTATGCGCATGTGCTACTAAAACTCATTTCAAAGCTTCAATCATTCATCAAATTCAACTGAAATTGTTGATTGAAAATCGCATAATTTTTAAACAGGGAGTTCTTGGAAGTCTGGAAGCGAGGAAGATTCCAGCAAGGAACAAATGCCGTTCTTACCTTCTAGTACGCCAGCAGTAACGCCAGTTACAAGTATTCATACCTACCTAGATATTCTGCATGATAGTGACAGTGTGCCGGAAAACGATGGATACGAAGTGCCTAGGACTACTCCTTTGCCTGCTGCATCAGTGTCGGGTACCGAGTGTGATACTTTTAATAAGGTTGTGAATGAGTTGACAAACATCGAACATTTACTTAAAGAGACAAGTGTCGACTACACCAATATGAACACTACTAATACTCCTACCACTACCAATAATAATAATGAACAAAAATCGACTACAAAAGTGGAGGATTAAACGTATTATCAACAATTAAGCGATACAATAAGTCAATTTTACTACATAAAAGAAATCATAAAAGGCTGCATAAAATTAGTTTTATTATTTATCAAATATAAAAAAAATGTATAAATATATATTTCAAAATGCAATCTGCCATTTTAGAGTTTCCATGTCGCTCAAATATTATATCAAACTTTCATAGACAAAGAAAATAAAATGTAAATAATTTGTACATAATTAATTATAGTTTACTTCTACGTGTAAATGCATAATGATATGGACATATTGATTTTAATTAGATGTGTTAAGATGTCTTGTAGAGAAAGGAAATAAAGTTTTATTTATTAATAATTTAACTTGTTTTATAAATTAATATGTTCCACGATAAAGGCGCCGGGCATAGAAAGGGCAATAAATAAAGCTCTTAAAAAACTGGTAATTTATTGTTTTGAACACACTTCATATTTAATTCAAATGTCATAATATTAAAATAACAAAATATTGCGAAGTCTAAATATGTTTTAAATTCTTATTTTTTGCACGAGCGTTAAAGCATTTGCAATTATCTTTTGGTTCTTTTCTATAAACTATTCGTAAGTGAAATTTAACATTTATATAAAATGATGGAAGCTTAACTAAAATTTACTCAAATTTTCAGTCAAAATGAATGTTGAAAATGACAAAAATTGTTTCATTGCTTAATATCTTAGTATTACTGTTTGCATATGTATAAATATTAAAGTTAAACGTATTAATTATGCAAAATTGAAACGAATTTTAGGCGGTTTGTTTTTTGTCCAAACGTTGCAACTGAAAAGACAAAGCATTCTGTAAATAAGATTAAGGTAAGTCAATTAGATATTTAGATATGTTGCGAATGTGATTGTGATTGATCCTTTGTGATAGGTGTTCTTACATTCGCCTCATTATCAACGCTCCAAACTTTAGCTCGCTTGTTTAAAGAGACAAAAGGAGCAAATTACTTTTTATGAACATGCGAAATTGAGTGAACATCATAATGTAATATGGCTAATTAATATTAACCGTGTTATGAATGGTAAAAGGTATTAAATACGAAATGTTACCTCGTCCGTTG
Source organism: Leptusa sp. GC000079 (assembly GCA_030264655.1). Lineage (NCBI taxonomy): Eukaryota > Metazoa > Arthropoda > Insecta > Coleoptera > Staphylinidae > Leptusa > Leptusa sp. GC000079. The sequence goes on from JARJDT010004618.1 coordinate 11,176, forward strand.
GGACTGAAGAGTATCCGAGATCGACAGCAGCAAACACCCAGCGATAAAGGAGAGCAGCAACAATGCCACCTAAAATCGGTCCCGCCCAATAAACCTGCACAGAACAAGACCTTTAAATGTCACTAATTTCAATATGCATTGCGCGTACCCAGTGATCATCCCATTGATTAGCAACCAAAGCAGAGCCTAAGCTTCTAGCAGGATTCATGCTGGAACCAGTTGCACTGATGAAGCCCAAATGTCCGATACCAACGGCGAAACCAACTGAAAGTGAGCCAGTTGGATTGGTTTCCGGTCTGTCTGCATCGCAGAAGCCGAAGACGACGAAGATCAGTATGAAGCCCAAGAAAAACTCGTAGATGAATCCTTGCCAGGCGGTCAAGTTGGACGCAATTTGAGTGTTACCAAAGTTACCATCATAACCCTCAGGTGCCAATAACTGCACGTGAACATTTTTTTGACAAAATTGCATTTGAGAGCGGTTTTAAAGTTTATGTACCTTCAAGATTAACGTGCCAACAATGGCGCCAGCACATTGACAAATCAAATAAATCACCAATTTCAATAAGCCCATGTTGCCTGTGGCAAACATCCCGAAGGAGACAGCCGGATTAAAATGTCCCCCGCTGACATGTCCCAAAGTCTAAAAATATTAAGTAAAAGGCATTGAAAATATATGAGTTTTAAATTAAGCACGAAGCCCGAAGACTACGTTCTACGGTTCTTCGCAACTCCAACAAGAAAACTGCATTAATCTAACGGTAAAGAACTGCAATCTATGCTCATCGTTTCGCGTTTCAAATAAATTCAAGTAGGTTTCAACCGTTTCGAACAGTTATTCGTCGTATAAACATTAATTTACCGACTTATTAAAGTCACATACTTTAATAAGTCGGTAAATAAATGTCTATTAAACTCTTGACTTTGAATATACATTTAAAGTAATTTTCCATTAAATTAAATTAATAGTTAAATAACTTCAATAATTAAAGGCTTAATTTGTTAATAATAAAAGTGGAAAGTTTACCTGGACGATGAGATAGATCGTCAATGCAAAAGTTAATGCAATCAAGACGGTTGTTGGTGCAGGCGCCAAAACAATGCAACCGCAGCCAAATAAATTCAGGATTAAATTGCCCAAAAATTCGGCTAATGCAGCGCGCCAAATGATGTTGCCTTTATGTGCTGTTATTTCATCAACTCCGATTATTTCTTTCATGCCCATCTTTACTTATCTGTAAGAAATAAAACAAACCAAAATGTTGTTTAGATATTCAACTTCTTCCAGAAGCATACAATGGGAAACTTTTCATATAAACGAAGTACTTCCTTTAGTTTGTCCAAACACGTCCAAGGAAGTGCGTTTTGATTAATTCTGTGCAGGCTCTTTTATGTAATGTTGTAATTTAAATACAGGAAGCTACCAAACGTGAGCAACAGTTACGAATGTAAACTCGTCAAGTCAACTACTTACTTATTTATTACGTATTTTTAAAGTTCTTGTAAAGCAATATGTAAAAGATGTCTTTAAAACAACAATGCCAATGTAAAATAGACATGACATTTGACAATCTGATATCATTCATTTATGAATAACTTTTTTATGATATCACCGTCTATTTGAATATTTTACAAACTGCTAGTTTTCTTATAGAATATCCAATTTGTGACATAAATTATTGCAGATTATTGTAATATTTAATTATAGCCACAAGACAAATAAATGAGTCAATAATCACAATTTATAAATTCAAACAAACACGATTTTCGCATTTGTCTATGACTGTACGAAACTCTGAAGATACAAGGCCAACCACTCAGTGGTAATTACTCCAATTATGGTCAGGATTACATGATATAAACCGAAACTAATTGTTAACCGTTTACTAAGAATGTCGGAAGATATAATTTTGATCTTTTTACAGTAAACTTACACATTTGAATAATGCTAGAATGGAAACTAACTTGATTATCATATCTTAAGATATATTATATTAAAGCAATTAGCGGTGTTATGGATAATTATTCAAATAAACATTGTATGCATCTTGTTTCGTTAAGTATGTCAATAAAATGATTTTTCAAAAAGCAACAGACAAGAAAACGAAACATTATAAATCAAAAGTCAAATCCTAATTCCATTGATTCATACTAAACATTACGTAACATCTAAAATAAACAAAAAATATCTCTTTGAGTTATTAATATTTCGTTGGGGGTTCAATAAAAATCACAGCATCTGAAAGCTGGCACGATGAAGTTTTATAGATTTAAATGAACAGTCGAGCCAACCGACAATAAAAAGTTGAGAGTTATTTTAATATTACCCTACTTTTGAATATCTGTATTGTATTCTGTAGTCGTGAAAATGTAGAAAGTCTGGCATGAAAACAGGTGTGTTTGTTTTCGTCCGTTAAAAGTTTTCTCGAAAATGTAAAAATAATTTTGCAAAGAAACATTAACAAAGAATTCTTTCAAGTAGAGCTCTAGATTCTTCAACACTTAAAAAATTATTGAAAGCGATGATGAGAACAAGTCTGACCTAATACGTTCAATCCATCTCTTCACTTTTTTATTTGTTTCTTTCTTATGGCAATGTCTTTTTCTTTACCAAGAAATGACTCAACATCAAACAACGTCATCACCGAGTAATTACTGCTTCATCTTTTCTTTGGCGTTGCGTCTTTGCCTTCGCCTAAGCCTTTGCTAGGCTAGTCTGTTATTGCCTCCGGAGTTGTCTTGCTTTTATATTTACTTCATCAGCAAGCGACTTTTCTTATCTTCATGTTCAAGATGGCAAGTTCAAGTTCATGCATGCACTATATCTAACTAATCAAACCTGTTGATGATACACATTTATAAAATTTAAAATAGTACTTTAAAGATGCAAGTGTTGCAAGTTGTTTATACGATAAATGGCACCATGCATAACAATTCTTAAAATTGTGGATAATTACAAACATCATGATCACAAACAAAAAACAATACGAACATTACTGAAAGTCAGATAGGCATCGATACAATTAGAAATTACAATAACCATGACGTGCACAGCATGTCAAGTAGTAACTTAAACAAAGTAATTAGCTCGTTTTGCATAATGATTAATCAAATGGACGATACGAAACGCACTCCCTTCACCATGTGGCTTATTAACTTCCACATTTCCACATGCGAATTACGGGGTGTGTTATCCTGGTATATCCCAGTTAATTTAGTTTCTGCATAGGTAAAATTTCAATAATAGCGCAAACTTGTGATGGAGTTGACCTAAAATCATTTGTTGGGAAGCCTTTTCTTACACGCCCTTTAAGCGCAACGCATTGCGATTGCATGCAAACTGAAATTATGCTAGCGAGAATGCTAGTTAATTCTTGTCCTGATGCGCACAGGAAGGAATCATTGACATTATACCTAAGTGATAGTAAGCCAAGACCAATGGCCTTAGGCGTATTCCAAGTTCTTTAAGTTTGCATGAATTTATTTGCAGAAAAGTTAAGGGAAAATGCGTTAATATTTCTAGTTCTTGCAATTTCTTTGGCTTCAGAGTTAAAGTAGCCGCTAATCAAAAACGCGTCTTGCATCTGCCACTTGAAACTTTTTATTATATTCACAAAGGATGTTTGAAATTGTGGACGCTCTGTATGAATTGCTTACCGTGACGTACGTGCATTTTACCAAGTGAATCTTTATACTTATACAACAATAACTAACGCCTGATTCTTTCTAGCATGAAATGGCGCACAACTGGCAGGCAAAGAGTTATTGTCAGTAGTTTATTTGCTGCTTTTGTCTTTCCTTCAACTTTCCACGTCGATGGGCAAAATTAATTTCTACTCTGCGTGCCTTACTTTTGCTTTTTGTTTGCTTTGAGCGAGTGCGTAAACAAAGAACATGCATCGGTAACGCAAAAAACAAAGAACTTGAACTTGATGTGTTAAATTACAATTTAGGAAATTTAATTACTTAAGAATACTAATTTTCAGTTATTAAATTAGCATGATGGGAACTGATAAGTGAAGAAATTAAGGTCAGCAACCTGATGGCGATGGCGTAAGGCAATGAAGGAAGAACGTCGATTAGCGACTATGTTAACTTTCAATAAGTTGTAACCACATCGTAGGTTTTAATAGATTGGTAATAAATTTATGGACTTCGAAATGAACTTGAACTTAAACTTTACCTAAAGATCACAAAGTTATTTATAAGTCTTCCAATGGTTAAAGTTGTTTCTATCCTTTCTTCAGAAATGTTATAATAAAACAATTTTAGTGTTGGATGGTCGTTTGAATGTTACATTGTTACCTACAACCTATAACTTTAGCTCGCTAGGCAAAAGAAACATTTAAATCCCATTCCGTGACGCAGGCCTACAGAACGATTAAATAGTAATTTCATCTGAATTCCATTCTATCTTTGCTGCAATGGAGTTAACCCCAACACAAACTTAAAGATGGAAACGCATCGCATCATGCCATCAGCTATTATATTGTAGACGTACACCATGACATGACACACTCAATTTAGAGAAAGACCACAGACAAAATGATTTAGTCGGTACTCTTTTGTATATTAATTTGATGTCCTTGAACACTAAACATAACTTGAGGTGAAGGTAACCGAATCTAATGTTTAAATCGACTTCGGATCAAATCAAAGCACAAAATAACAATTTTTAATTAAACACAATATTTAATTGTTATCTTAGAATTCAAATTAAATAGTAGATTATAAATCAGTTATTGGAATTTAATTTTTATCCACACTTAACTTTATTGTGGTTTGGCCAACTCAAACCGCAAGTTACGCATTTTTGACTTTTATCATGTTATCCCGAGAAATTGCGACTTCAACTTAATAATACAACACAAAAAGTGCGCTCATACATCGTCTAGAATATTAGTTGGATGATTTTGTCACGGTGTGTGATTTTATGGTTTATAATGGATGCGCGCATTGTTTATATCCTTCCCGGTCATAATTCGTTGCCTACTGTATCGTGTTCTACTCTACCATAGATCCTTGTTAATTATTTGTGTTCGTTTCGTTGAAAACAACAAAAATTGAACTAACTTTTGTAAAAATGCATCCTGTTACTCTTTGTGATGCGAGTAATAACTAGAAATGTTATTTTATGGCAGAATGCCATTCCCAATTAAAAGAATGTCAATGAAAAATCCCATAGAAATAACTACGGAATGGAAGTTGATTCTTAACACGACCTGAATCTTGCGAATTGATACACACTTTATGTAGCGTGAACGCGCGCCAAAAGGCAATAAACTTTTCAAATATTTGATTTTACAAGTTCACTACGACTGCGAGCATCCTCATTCAAATAAGACTATTTGTTTTAACAATTTACCGGTTGCATATTGTCTTTATCAAGATAAACATGTTTACTTAAAACTTAAAATAAAATAACTAAGTAGCGGGATTTGTTTGTTTACTCCCAGTTCTTTGATTTATTTGTCCTTTCCTTTTATGGCGCTGAATTGAAACATAACTTTGCGAAATCAATAGAGTTGCGTGCGTGATTTAATAAATGATTAAGTAAGGAAATCATCGTTTTGTTTATTTTGACAGCAACATTGTTTAAAAAAAATAAAAATTCTTACTTTTGTTGCCTTCTTGTGATTAATTAAAAAGGGGTGTAAAACAGATATCGCACTGCACACCAAGGATGAAATTAAGCCTTTCGTCCACTGAGCTCCGCACTGGTAAATAACTAAACTTATTCTAGCCTCTCGCGGCTTTTCCTATAATTTAGCTGCAACAGGCACCGTTGGCTATGCTTCGCGCAAAAGACAAAAGGGGGGCGAGCTGAATGCATATGTGTAGAGATAGAAAAAGTGGGGACTGTTGGGGAGCGGCAATTTGACTTATATCATTCTTTTATTTCTTTGCCCGGTACTAGGACTACATGAATGTAGCAAGTCCTGTTTGCTATTGACTGCAGGATCAGTCACATGCAATGCACATTAATACAGAAATATCTATTGCACATGCACTTAATTATATTTTAGAAACGTATTTTTTGCACGATTTCTATTCAATTTTTTTAGAAAAATGTTACTTCGAGAAAACAGCGACTGCGGGCACAAAATTAAATACGAAATTTATGTGTAGCACGTGCATGCGTAGCTTTTAGTAGCTATTAAAAAGCTTCTTGCTATCTGCCAATAGCTGATATAATCTATTCTAATGAATTTGATAATTGGCTTTAATACCATTCGTATTCATACGTAAAATAGCAAATATCTATCTATATCTATGCCAAAAACCAATTAGCTTTAAAAATTTCAAATAATTGACAAATTTACAGTAACTTATTTTATTGATAACATAGTTTTACTAATAATTAAGTTATAGATTATGATTTATGAATAAATCCAATTTGTTTAATGATTGCTTAACAAACTGACTCTAACATTATTCATCTACTCAACAACTTCAAAACGGATGTAATTTATATGTTCGAAAGAGTGAAACCGCCGAAACTGATGTTACAATTGCGCAAATAAAAAAATCAACGAATGGACAAGACAATAAGTGAACAAAACATTATCATGACGCAATCATCAAGAATTGAATAAGGCGTGCATGCATTCATAAAAGTCAAAGTAGTAAAATTTTAAATTTTGAATATAAATCATATGCATTATACCAAAACCGGAATGGAACAAGAGTTTTCCTTTGCGCACTATCAAAGTAACAAAGGAAAATAGAAGCTCACGAGACTATAAGTATGTACGATTTGGTTATAGAACACGACTTTAATGAATTAATAGGACTCAATAAAAAATAATCCCCGCACTATATGATGGTATGTTAACGACATGCGATAAAAATAGCCAAATGCTATTTGCCATTCATAATTAATTCATTGTTGCGCAAGTGGCCAAGTGAAAAATGCATTGGCTTTGTATTTCCACATGTTTATTGCCAGCCAATATAATAACAAAAATAAAACACTGAGATAAAATCCTCGTGATCAATCACTTCACCTTCACCTTCAGGCTCTATACCTATCAAATATATTTATTTCAATTTTTAATTATCAAGTTCATTGTTATTTGCGCCAAAATGAATCGAATACTTGCAAAAAAAAAGCCCATAAATCTTAATATTCGACAGATCAGATCTGTCTAATTTACAATGAGACGAGTGGCAAATTTCAGGGTGTTATTACATTTTATCATTTAATCAACGAAACTTATATTGCTGAACATCTGTCTATTTTAACTCTTAACAAGTATAGATATATAGACTAAAAGAATAAAACTCGTCTTCCTACATACCCGCATATTATTATGCTTTTGCAAATGAATGACATCAAGTTCAAATTAAAGCATGAAAGATGTTGGATGTTAAAGACCACTCTTAGACCAAGTGCGAGCTTGGTACTTGCATTAAACATTGCAGAGCAGGAAAAGACCTTGATGTATGAAATATGAAATATAAATGTTGTGTGACGTGAAGGCATATGCATATAGCATCCCATTCATTTGCAATTTGGCGCGCATTATTTATAGATGTTAAATGAAATAATTGCTTGCGTGAGCTGAAATCATATCATAGATTAAGTTTAAACAATGATTTAAAATGGCTTTAACTTGTCTTTTAACATGCACAAAAATCACTAGGAATGGAAAATGATAAATTAAATAATGTGTTAACAATCCTACAATCATGATAAGTAATAATTATTTCATTAAATCCCTTCAGATGAAAAATATTTTGAGTATTTGATTGACACTCGTATAGGTTCTTAGATGCTGATTAAATTCCGATCAGAGAAGCGCCCAAATACAAGCTGTAGGATTAACCAGTTTTACCGTTATCCAATTTAAGTTTTAACACTTATTGTACAACAATAAAACTCCAATGAGTTACCACGTTACCAACGAGCAGCAGGCAATATATGTTTAATGAACCATGAACCATGGCAACCGCCGAATCGAAAGTTTTATTTTGTATTTGTTTGATCAATCAAAATTTGTTTGGCATTTGTGGTGCAGCATTTGTATCAATTTGCTCGTTTTATTTTTTGTCTATTTCTTATACATTATTTCAGCAGAATGCCGCCAAAAAAAGGAAAAAAAGGGGGTAAAGGGGGCGGTAAGTTTGAGAAATCTGCACTGAATCCATTTACACGTTTTTAATGAATGTAAAAATTAGCTGTGATTATTGATGGAGTCGATACTTCGTCGATGACCAGAGAACAATTGGAAGTTTTTGCAATGAAAATAAAAGAAGAAAATGAACGCGAGCGCGAAGAACGCAACTTCTTCCAGTTGGAGCGCGATAAATTGCGCACCTTTTGGGAGATTACGCGTAATGAGCTCGAAGAAGCTAAAGCCAAACTCAGGTAGGTCATTAAACGTTAATCCGCCATCGTGGCCATAACTGGAAAATTGCTGCGCGTATAAACTACGTAATGCGTTTGGCTATAGGAATAAAGATAGACAAATCGAGGAGTCGACCGAGAAGAACGAGGAAGAGTTGAAGTTCTACAAGCAAAAGGTGAAGCACCTGCAGTACGAACATCAACTCAACCTCACCGACGCCAAAGCTGAAGCCATGGTGTCGATCAAATTGGCCCGCGATGATCACGCCGAACAGGAGCGCGAGCTGTTGCGCGACAAACGCGAACTTAAAGCGAAAAGTCGGGAACAGGAAATGGCTAATCAGGATCACATCAAGAATTTGAAATTGGTATGCAGACAAAAATACGCGCCCGGTAATGCAAATGTAATTTTCCGCAGCAATTCAGCGAAGATTTGTACAATGCACGCCAAGAATTCGAAACGCAAACCAAAGAAATCGAAATGAAGTACGAGAAAAAGTTCAATCAATTGCGCGAGGAGCTCGGCGTACAGCACAAGATGGAAATGACTGAGGTTGAGGAGCGCAAAAACTCGCAGATCTCTGACCTGATACAGAATCATGAAAAGTCCTTCAATGAAATGAAAAACTATTACAACGACATTACGTTGAACAACTTGGCTTTAATCAGCAGTCTCAAGGTAATTTTTTTACTGATTAGGTTTTTACGAATACGGTTTGTCCTCATTTGCGCGGAATCAAATTGGCTATGTGTGTCGCACGTATCAATCATTTCTTTAGGACCAAATGGAAGTGCTGCGCAAGCAGAATGAGCGTATGAGTAAACAGGTGCAAGATTTGACTGCAGAAAACAAACGTTTGAACGAACCGCTGCAACAAGCGCTTGCTGATGTCGCCGAGTACAAAAGGCAGCTTGTTAACTATGAAAAAGATAAGATTTCATTAGCGAACACGAAAGCGAAACTTGCTGCAACTAAAAAAGAGTTTGATGAGCTTAAATGGGCTGGAGAAGCTATGGAACTGCGTTACGAGAAGATTGAAGCCGAACGCAATGAACTGCATGACAAATTTATCAAGTCTATCTTAGATCTACAACGCAAGACTGGGACAAAGACAGCGCTGATGGCACATCGCATTGAAGTCCTTATGGACCATGCTGAGAGACGGGAATGTGTGATTAGCGAATTGACTGATGGGCCTGAACAACGCGGGGCACTAAACTCCAAAGTCGAAGTACACTTTACAACAATTTTGCAATTGTTTTCGTTTTGTGATAAATTTGTTCGTTTTTTGCACTTTTAGCGTATTTTGGCAAGAAAACGGCAGAAAATCAGTGATCTCCAATACGAACTAGCAAAAATTGCGAAAGCACATGACGATTTAATCTTTTCCTATGAATCCAAATTGAAACAGTATGGTATTCCTGCGGCTGAATTGGGCTTCACTCCGTTGCGTTTAGTTCCCCAGGGACAAGGCGCACCATCGAGAGGACCAGCTGGTCTTGTTACAGCCAATAAGTAAATTAACTATTAAATCAGGAATGAATTCGAACATTGTAATTTTTAATTTATAAACAATTTGGTAATTAACATTAGATACAGACACTGATAAGAATTTGATAACCGTAAAGAAGAACGTCTGAAATCTGGATTATCAATTTATATATTGATTATTATTTTCAGACAAGCAATTCGTATATTTGACTGTGGAATAACCACTACTAATCTATAGTCCCTCATCAGGGTCATTATCATAGTTATTATCATTAAGAAAAAAACACGATTAGAATAAACTACATCGATTTAGTAAATTATTACAATTATTACCTATTTTATGTGAGTAAAATAAATATTGCAGAGTAAAACAAAACAACAATTTGTTATTTCATATTACATAATAAATTGTTGCTTTCTTTTACTCAGTGATATGTAGTTCACATGTCACATGAATGATGTTAGTTCTTTCGGTAATGATAACGATAATAGCTCTGATGATAGCCCACAGGACGGTTGTTTAAGTTTGCAAGTCTAATAAACGAATTGCTTGTCCGAAAATCGTGGCTTATTTCAATATACTATTTAACTATTATATGTATACTTTCTATTAAATCCAAAAAAATCCAAAAACAATCAATAAACTTTGATAAACTTTACCATAATATAATAATTTAATAAATCTTGTGGCTGCGCATGTTAATCATCAATTGCAAACTCGATTAACATTTCTTCATAATCCTTGATTATTCGGGCGCATCTCGCACGCAATGCACGGACTGGAAATTATAAAGAAACAAAATCATTCATCTAATCAATATGGAATACAACTACTCACAAAAGATATGACATTCTTCTATATCGTCCGCTAATTTTTTTGCCTGTTTTTTTAAAAACGATGGATCCAAATCAATCGTCTTGATGCGTTCTAACGGTCTTGAACCCAAACCAACTGCCAATGTCGGCTCTGGCGAGTCAGATGAAGACGTTGAAAGACGACGACGTTTTGAACAAACAGGCAGTACCGGAGCCTTGCCAGGCAAATCTTTCTTGCGTATTAACGGTCTTGAACTCAAACCAACTGCCAATGACGGCCCTGATGAGTCTGATGAAGACGTTGAAAGACGACGAACTGTCCGTTTTGGACAAACAGGCTGTACCGGAACCTTGCCAGGCAAATCTATCTTGTGTTTTCTTTGTTTTTGTTTTTTATCGACTTTTTTAACAGTTTGGGATTCAGCTATTAATGTCGATGATGCCTTGGCCCGCCAATATGGGTGCAAATCACGATGCCTTTTTATTTTCGATTGTAAACTATCATCATTGATTCGCGAAGGTGTCCACGAATGTTCACATGCAAAAAAGTCAGCCGCTTGGGATATGTCAGCATTAATATGTTGTGCATTACTGGCTCCTGGTGGTTCAGGTGCTTTAATTTTGTTAGCAATTGTATAGGGAATTTCGTGTATGTCAGCCTTTGTTGTAATTTGATTATTTCTCAATCTAATCCTAATATCGTTTTCTTCGTCACTTGAACTCTCACTAACTATATTCACTTTATTTGCTAACATATTTATTTAAACTTATAGTAACCCAAGACTGCGACTATCCCTGAACTGCGACTGGCATATTATGTCTAACAAAATATTAAATAAAAGTTGGCTTTTATTTATTCACTCTTTGGTATTGTCGTATTGTTGTTCAATCGTCAATTGTCTAACACAGCTTCAATGTAAGATTTCGTTATTCAAACAATATCTGTTTTGGTGTATTGATAATTTTTTATCAGTTGCGTTTGATGCTATCGCAAATCGCAATTGTTGCATACATTTTTACTTCGTGGTCGTATAGTGACTAGGGAAGTAAGGTATTCATGAAAATTTTCGATGTCGAGATTTTGATGGATTTCCACGAATTGAGGTCCCCTGAATCAAAAAAAGTGATTTTTAAAAAATTTCTGTATGTATGTACGTACGTACGTACGTATGTACGCTTGACTTTGTGAACACGATAGCGTCTAAACCGCTGATCCGATCGAGCTGATTTTTACAGGAGATAGATGCCTATTGGGAATAGAACTGATTAGATTTTGGGCATGATCGGAAAATA
>JARJDT010004625.1:0-23714 GCA_030264655.1 Leptusa sp. GC000079
TCCTAAACACAAAAAAGACGCAAAATTTAATTGCCTTTGAGTGCCCTGAAGACACTTTTGCCCTAACTATTAGGGCTGTCCAAATATTCGCGAAAAACCACCGAAAAACAGACAAAAATCGCCATAACAAGCAAACTATGGGAGATACAGAAAAGTCTTAAATACAAAAAAGACGCAAACTTTAATTGCCTTTAAGTGCCCTGAAGACACTTTTGCCCTAACTATTAAGGCTTTAAGGATATTCGCGAAAAAACACCGAAAAAAAGACAAAAATCGCCATAACAAGCAAGCTATGGAGATACAGAAAAGTCCTATGCCTACAAACGTCAAATCTACAAACTTGAGAAATCTTCAATCGTTTCTGGCATGTTTTCAAACTTAGATTTTTGACCTAAAATATCTTGTAAACCAATGGTGCAAACAAAATTAAACCAAGGAAAAACTTACCTTATTTTACCACAGAATGAAACACAAGTACTGAACAAATTTTCCGGCTTCCGATTTTCAAGATAATTGCATCAACTTTCTTATTATAAAAGGCACAGAACCGAAATTTCTCATAAGAAAAAAATTAGCAAAAATATGAGGGGCATTGATTGGAGACCTTCTATGTTCTAAATTTTTATTTCTAAAATATATGTATAAACGTTCATATTATTATAAATCATTGAATGAATATAATAATCCACTTTGTTTTCATCAGTTATGTATTAATAATAATAGCAATAAACTATTTATACAGGAGAAACGTATTACTAAACTTTTAATATTAATCAATGTGTTTTTAATGTTTAGTTTAGGTAAATCAATATTAATTCTCAATGCTTGCGTTTTGCAAAAGCTAAATATTACAATTTGTTTTAGTTTCCATCCTAATTTTAATTTCAACTTTATGATCAAATGAAATGAACATATAAATTTCTATCTATTATACTAAATAAATGTTGTGAAAATAGTTGTGGTCATTTTATAAATGAAACTGATAGTGATTCAATTTATTTTCAATTCCAATAGTTAAGCTGTATTGTTAAAACGGAGCGTAACAATTGGAAGTGGAAATAATTCGAACCATTATCAGTTTCATTTGCTAAAAAGAACACAACTATTGTTTTTGTGGGTATTCGATGCGCACGACATTTCACTTTTTCTGTGCAAATTTCTTGAAATAAATTTTCATAAATTAATAATAACACGCAATTCATATCAATTTTTATCGATAAATCGACGACCAATTATTCAGTGTTTCTGTTTCTTAGTTTATGAGGCTTTACGTTTTTATTTTATTGAGGTATACTAAAAAAGAAATGAAATTCCAAGTGGAAATCGTAATGGTTATGATTTTGTATCAACCTGCTTGCAATATTTATTTACAAAAGGAAAATTAAATGCAATAGTTAAGTAGAAACGTCATCGTAGTCAACGATTAAAACTTGTTGCAGCGTCGCATTGCAAATATCTTTTGCTTTTGATTTGCTTTTACAGTATATTAAAGTTAAGTACTGATTGAAAATGTAGATGAAATGAAATGCCTTTGTTAATACCTATCAGTAAATTATACAGATACAACCAGCAATCAATATATGTATAACGCGATTTAAACAAACAGGAAGCGAGATAAAGAAAAAAAAACGAAAACGCAATGAATTAAAATTATCAAGTATCAATAGATATTAATAATAGTAATAAGGAAACAAAAAAATCACTTTCATTTACATTGTTTTGTTTTATAGTTACTTATGCACTTAGTAATTAACATTCAAACATGTATAACCGATTCACACCGACAACCAAACATATCAGGCAATCCTCACTATGTAACAAATTTTAATCTTATTCAATTTAGTTTAGCTTTTTTCATTAACTTATTCAATTATCAATAGTATTCGTTTGAAATTTCGTCGTGTAAAAACCAGAGTGGGAGATCTGTTGGATGTTGTTGGTGCTTTAGTAAAACTTTCAATTTTGCTTAGACCTACTTGAAATCGAAATCAATTTGTTATTTCAAGTGATGACTGGGCAATGAATGAGAGCGCTCTAAGAATAACTGCCCTGCATCATTTCAAAAGTTATTGCGCAGTCTTTAACAAATTTCATCAAAATAAAAAAAAGAATTAATGGAGACTGCTTACCTTAGCTCACACAATAATAATTAAGAAGTCAGTTTGTTTTGTAATAGAATAGTGATATAAGTATTAATGATTCATTCGCGCACACAGGATACTGATTTGCTATTTGCTACAAAATACAAATATAAAAATATCAGAATTTTATATCCATCACTCGGTGAACAGGGGACACTAAACATGGCTGCTGGGTTGGGTTGGGCTAGGAAGGTATATGGTTTAAGGTTATGTATGTGAGGGGCGCTTATTCTCATTGGTCTATCACTAACGAAGGCTAGTCCTCCATCTCTTCGGGCACCTCATGCGGATTCAGAATACCTGGCACAGACATTCGTATCTTCATCTTAGCGGCTTGTGCTTCCTGCAGGGATTTTTCCCGCTCTTCTAAGAATAGATCCGTGTCGTCCTCACCAGTATATTCCTGCAAACAATATAATATTATCCAGAATAAAAAATAGATTAATAACTATACAGTATGTCCACGGATAGGGTTTCAGAGTAAAACGAGATGGAAGTTTTGATTTTTCTCAAAAACTGTCTGGGGGACTTTCCTGGTTGTTTTCAAATCCCAAATTCAGTTGTTAAATTGATTTTTTTTCTGCAAAACCCTATCCGTGGACATACGGTATATAAAAATGAGAACTTACTCGTATTTGTACAAGGAAATCTCGCAAGTGTTCCTTAAACGCATTAGTATCCTGATTCAAGTTGAACATGCCTTGCACAGTAATCTTGATCTGATTGTCGGTCAAATGCGGGAAGGCATTCTTGAGCAACGACGCCGTGAACTCCTGAATATAGAGGACGTTTTCGGTGCCAGGTCGCAGCTGGCATCCGAGTTGATCCATCTCGACCAGGGAGAAAATATAGGCGAGGATCGACGCGTGCATGGCGAGGCCCGCCGTATGCGACGTGTCCGTCACCACCGAGAACACATGCTGCAGGATGTCCGTCAGGTAAGTCTGATAGAAGCTCGCCGCAGCGGACTTGTTCTCTTCGACATTTCGCAACAGTTTGTACAGAATCTGCAAGCCGGTGTCGGCGACATTCCGCATCGTGTGCTTGAACGCCCAGATGATGCTGTCCAGCACCAGCTTGAACTGTGCGGGTGGGATGGTGAGAAACGCGGAGAAGCAATGATTGTTGACCGCCTGCAAGAGCAGGAAGAAGTTTGTTCGATGTTCCGGATACTCTTCGAAATCTTTGTTGATCATATCCAAGGTGCATTCAAATACTGCGTCGAATATTGTTGGAATCTGTAAATATCAACATATTTTTACTATTTCTATCTATCTACAGAGTGTCTCAATTTTGTTGACCAATTTTTTAATTGAGTTGTAAATATTATTTTGTATTTTCGTTTTGCCGTTAAAATATAGGAAAATTCCGTTTTCTGAACATACGGAAAATTCTAAATTTTTTTTAATGACAAATTGAATGAAGTAGTTTTTACAGGACTTGCCAAAATAGTTGAAAAAACTATTTAAAGACAAAATAATTACTCTAAAAATATTCGATTAACAAATAGTTTTAAAACGTATTTCAAATTAAAATATTTAGAGATGTGAGTTGGAAAATTTCCTTGTGGAAACTTTTCTATGACAGGACATTTATCAGAGATGAAACCTACATAAATGTCCTCTGATAAATGTCCGATTTGAAAAAGCGCGCGAAATGTTATTCTGCAGTTCACTTATATGTAGATATTTGTTTATTCATTTTCATATTAATTTTAAATCTTTACTTTCCAAAATGTATTTAATTACATTAATAATTAAATATAAACAGAAAATATTAAATAACGCAACCTCATGAGGTTAAAATTTGAACTTGGAACATTTTCGGGCGTTTTTCAAATCTATAATATTTTAAATGTCTGGACATTTATTGGGACATTTCCACTTAAGTGTCCGAAAAATAAATGTCCGGACATTATACATCACTAAAAATATTTGAATTTAAGAAAAAAACTATTTAAATATTATAATAGTTCATTAAAATAAAATTCATTTTCTGTTCAAATAGAAAACAATAAAAATACTTAAACACTTCTATTTAAATTGAGTATTTCAAATAGTTGTATTTAAATTAAATAAATAGTAGCAAGCCCTGGTTTTTATAAATTTTCCGGCTCTTGGTTTTTCCGGAAGTGATATTCATTGATTATAAATGATTCGTCTTTTATCGTATTTTTATATCAAAATTTAAAAAAATACGAGGATTGGACGTGTTCTTCACCTTGCAAAAAAATAATAAATTGGTTTTTAGTAGATTTTCGATTATTCGATGAACGAATTTTTAATCAAACATTTGATTATTCGAAAAATACATTAATCGATTAATAAAAAAATGTCAATAATAAGACTCACTTGTGAAGTAATGTAATTCTCCAGTCGATTAACAATGGTCGCCATGGCGCTAAGCACTTCCGGTTCGCGCGCCGCCGCCACCGACGTTCTTTGGTAATCCAACAAGACGGCATCCAGCAGGTAAGGTATGAAGTTGTGCAACACCATAACGTGGTCATTTGACCGAGATATCCAGTCGGCGATCAACTTCAACGTCTCCTTTTTGACCACCCGCATGGCTTTGATCAGCGGCTGTTTAGTGACCCCCTCCCCGTGCAGGGCAATCGCCTGCGTGATGTTCTCCGACATAACCTTATAGACATTGAGCATGTCCAGATAGATCCGGCCGAGTTGCACAAAGTACATGTGATTGAGCGCTTTGCACGCGCGCACATTCGTCCGCAAGATGCTCGCCAGCTGCTTGACGAATTCGAGCTCCTTCAGGACGTCGACATTCTTGCTCGCCTGGCTGATGATGTCGTCCCACACCTGATTCGGCAGCATCATATACTTCTCGATGAGAGCTTCCTGTATTTGCGTGTCGTTCTGCGCCGAAATCATGTAGCCGACCGCCTCGTAGAACGTGTGCACCTGCTGCGCGGACAGATCGCAGATGATCGACGAGATGGTCGTCAGGATCTCCTCGATGAACGGACACGCTTCGCCCACTTGCGACGACACAAAATGTCGGCGGCATTTCAGCGCAATCTTGATGAAAGTGTCGCACGCCATGTCCTGGACGCCGTCGTGCGTCTCGTGCATAAACTCAAACAGTTTATTGACGACGGTCTTGAGGAACTTCCAGTGCGCGCGCAGGAAGCGCGGATACTGCCCGACGACGTACATGATATTCGAGGCGATAATCGCTTTATTGTCCTTGCCCCGTTTCTGCTCGCATAGCCCTAGGAGGTCTTTGATGACCGTCACCAGGAAGCGCTTCTCGTCCTCTTCGTACATCGCCCCCGATATGCTGCCGATTGCCCAGCAGAGGGTATTCAAATTTTTCCACGACCATTCCGTGCCGTTCACCTGATTCAAGAGCTTGTCCGTCATTATGCGCTCGGTGCCCGCGTAATCCAAATGCGTCAGGTAGACGAGGGTCTCCCTCATATTCTTGTAGAGATTTATCGAGTCCGTATCCTTCATGAACTCGCGTACGATCTCCCCGTTGTCGTTCTCGACGACAAGGACCTCCTCCGGCTTCGCCATGCGCGAGATCATCGTGTAGCGCACCTTGTGCAGGACCTCCTGGTAGAGGGCGCGCCGCGCAAGCGGCGCATTCCCCACCTTGTACAGATCCGACGCCAGCGAGTTCCAGTACTCCAGGCAGATTTTGAAGATCTCCGTCTCGTCCACCTCGGAGATGAGCACCAGGTATTGCAGCGCGTTCTTCAGCGGCACCACCTGCTCCTCGACCGTGCAGCTGTGCACCTTGAGGTACGTGCACAGGAACAAGGCGAGATTCTGGATGAAATTCTGCCCTTGGTCCTGGCCGCAAGCGTACGAGTTCCGAATGTCCGTCTTGAGCGGCAGCATAATCTCCAGCTGGCGCATCGTGTCGGCGAACATCTCGGCGATGACCTGGTCGTAGTCGCCCAGGCCGGCGATCTCCGTAAGACACTTGAGGGTGACGTTCCGGAAGAGCGGAACGGGCAAGAACTTGCCGATGAGCGTCGCCACGAGTTTCGTCTCGAAGATGTACCCCAGGGGGATCCAGTTGAGGAAGCGGAGCAGCGTCTCCAGCGTCACGTTCACCAGCAGCGGGTTCTGCGAGTTCTCCAGGACGAACTGACACAGCTGGAAGATCGCCGAGAACTCGGCGCACATGATGTTCTTGAGGTGTTTCGCCTTCGCCTGCGTCAAGTGCCCCGACGAGAAATCGAAGAGCTCCTCGCTGAGCAGCTGCAGGATGATCATGTTGTTTTGGCAGAGCGACTCGTTCGTTTTGCTCGCGCCGACAATGTCCGGGATGAAGGACTCCCAATTCTTAGGCCATTCGCGCTTCAGCACCTGCACGAGGATCATGTTGAGTTTATTAATATAAGTCTTGTTCTCCTCCAGGGACTGCGGATCCGAGCTGATCTTGATGATCAGCGCGACGATGTACTTCTTGATGCCCTCGCATTGGTTCCGCGGCAGCACTTTCCATCGCGTTTTGATCACCTGCTCGAGTATCTGCAGCGCATAATACTTGGTCTGTTGGTTACTCGAATATTCTAGGATGGTGTCGACGCGCGTCCACGCGTCCGGGTGCTCCTTCCACGTGGTGAGGATGTCTTGGGCGACGCGTTGCGTCTCGCCTTTGCCGGCATACATGCTCACCACGATGCTGTCCAGCAGGCCAATGTCCAGCTTCTGATTCAGGTCCAGCAGCGCTGCTGCCTGTGTCGGCAGTGTTGTCATGTTTATCAATTTCGCCCAAATCAAACAATTCGTCGTTCACGCAATCAATCAAGCACACACACTCGTTTTCTTTCGTTACAGTTACAGATCCAAATGATTCATTACAGCACGCGCGCTTGCATCAACTGCAAATAAAACAAAATCGGTTAATAACAACTGTAACATTCTAAATTATATGAAATCAATTCGATTTTGGAGAAAAATGTTCATGTTGTGAACGACGTAGTTTATGCATGCGTGAATGAAGATGAAATGGGAGCCAAAACAACCTAACCTTCATTGCTAGATCGTTGTGAAACGGGAAAATCGCCCGCGAACGCAAATTTTCCTGTGAAATTCGCTTCGTTCGATTATCTTGAGCGTATTAACCCCGAAATGCACGATAGGGCCGCCGATAGGGCAGCAGGGGGCCGCAAACTGCGTTTGCAACGGAAAATGCACGGCGACAACGGACTGAACGCGCGCACAATTCGTGTATTTTGTTCGTTGAAAGATTTGTTTCGATAATGCGTTAGTTAGCAATACTTACTGCAAATGACGATCGCCGTTCCAAGCACGGTCACAGTTAATGGTCACACTGTTTTCTCAATTAATTCCTATCAAATCACAAAAAGCGCAAAACCGAACCGAAAGAAGAATGCGGCGCTGATGTTGGTGCACTAAATTACAAACTAAAACGACGTTAGTTGACAACCCGTCAACCGCGTTCTCGACTTTACCGACTCGATGAAAAACCGCCAAATTTCGCCAAATTTATGGAAATGAGAAAAATCCGAATTCTCTTTGAACTATTTAAAATAGACAAGAATGGGAAACTATTGACAAAGACTAAAATTTATTAATTTATATTTTTGGAATAGAAAATAGAATTTAATCCGATGTGACGGTTAAGCGTTTTTTCAAAAATTATTTTCAACGGTTTCTGTAAATTTAGTATGAAATTAGTGTCGCCACCACATTATATTATTTATGATTCTATAAACGGCCGCAAGGGGTCGCTCCGGGCAGATAACCGACAACAAATCAACATAACCACAAACCACTACTTTGTTTTCTAAGTTTGAATCACAGGATTTTATATTATGATTTTATTAGTGATTTCATCATGCAAAAAATCTTGAAAAAATCATAAAGACCATGATTTCACTCTTTAGTCTTCAGCTTGGTCTTCAGTACATTTTGGGTGATTTTTGTTATGACTGGATATGATTTTTGACAGATATGAGGTTAGCTTTTCTATATTGCGAGTCAAACTTGGAAATCATAATAGAAGTCACTGAAAATAAGCGGAATTCTAAACCGGAATTTTTAGTGATTTTATTTATGATTTTCTAAGCGACCGATTTCATATACCAAAATCTTATAGTATGAGCCTTCATGTCTGTCAAAAATCATATCAAGTCATAACAAAAATCTTTATGTATTATGTTGGTCTTTATGATTTTGGTGCAAAATAAAATCTCTAATAAAATCATAGAAAAAATCATATGCTCTGAAGCCTGCTTTAAGCTGTAAAAGTTGTTGTGTAGTTGTGATTGTTGTTCTGCAGTAAATTCGTTTCTCTGTGTTTGATGGTTCTTAAATCCTACTGCATTGTTGTATCCGCATCCGTTTGTCGTGCAATCGCACTTTTTTTCGTGCATTCTTGTAAATCGTATCGATTCATTCCTGTAGGCTGTGACTTGTCTTGTGCTCATTTGACATTTCTGGCTTCGTTTCGCGAAATAATTATGTTTGTTGATAAATTTCCTACTCTACTTATGCCAAATCATTAATGCCAATTGGAAATTGGAAGCTCATTGTTCTTGTTCCTTGTTGATCTCACACTCACCGTAAGCTACACAGAATTGAAATAATCAAAACCCAACGGAAAAAGACTGCAGGCAACGAGGAAGACGCAAACACACATTAAAATCAAAAATCTCTCCTGAAAGGTAGTCAAACACAAACAAAACAAAGGTTACTAATAAAAAATTAAAAAGTAATACACGACAACGACCTCAAGATTGCGACTTAAACAAAGACAAAGCAAGCAAGCTGCTCGGCAAGCTGCAAGGTAAGAAAGAATCTTAATTTCGATTCCAACCAACTTATTAATTTTGGTCTGGTGCATTGGTGCAGTAGACGCGTGGCGTGGGCGAAATTATTGTTTGCAATGTTTTCATCTCATGGCTTGACTCAATTTTAATGTTCATCTTCCATCTGATCTGATCTTCAAGAGGTTCACGGGCAATTTTTGCTCTTGTTTTCCAGTGAATAACTTCTTGAATTCTTGATTCTTCAGTGAGTCACTTCGTTTGGCTATTAGCTATAGAAGCAATGAGAAAGAAAAGCATCAGTTAATCTGGGGCTTTCAAAGCAGCAACATCTAGACAACAATACAAGTCACAAGAGGCTTCAAAGTGATGACTTCCAGAAGCAAATCGGCCAGCAGCAACAAGAATGATGACCATTCTGTTGAAGTAAGTTTATTTTCATATAAAATACTAAGAATGTTGCACTAAACAAATAAAAATTAATAGCTATTAAAATGGCTGACAGTGTGCTATTTGGGTGTTTAATCATTTTAAATAAATGATTTAAACGCGAAATTACAACTTGAAATTTAAGAATATAATAGCTATTAAAATGGCTGACTGTGTGCTATTTTTCTGTTAAAATAATTGATATCATTCGATCATTGTAAAATATTGAATAAAAAATTTAACCTTTAACTGAAAAAAAACGAAGTGCTATTAAAACGGCGACTAATTTAACAATTAAAAACAAACTGAAAATTCTTGTTAAAATAAAATTGTGGAAATATCTGAGGCATAAAAATGAATAAAATGGCGCTTATTGAATGTTTGGCAAATTTAATTCTAGACGGCGTTGCTACACTAAACACATTTTTTTTAAATTGAATAATGAATTGAATTGTGAGGTTTGATCAAGGGTGCGCTTGTCAAGCACACAAAAAGCCAAAACGCATGTAGTAAATTTCGCAGACTCACACGTCAAAATTTGAAGTTAACACAAAATAATTAATTGCTGTAAATATTCTTTCGAAATTGGTTTAGATTATGAACTTTCAGAAAAACATGAATGTGCAGTGTTGGTCGAATAGCTCCGAATCCGTAACGCACCCCAAACGCGCGCGCTGCGTTCTAAATCCAAGTAAAACCTTCAATTTTTGAAATTATTGTTGCAGACCTTGGCGGAAGTCTTCCGATGCTTCATATGCATGGAAAAACTGCGCGACGCGCATTTGTGCCCGCACTGTTCGAAGCTGTGCTGCTACATCTGCATCCGGCGCTGGCTCACCGAACAGCGCTCGCAATGTCCGCATTGCCGCGCTTCCCTCCACCTCCACGAGCTCGTCAACTGTCGCTGGGTCGAAGAAGTCACCCAGCAATTGGACTGTCTGCAAGCTGTCTCGTTAACTTCCACGCGGAACGATGACGCCGATCGAGACAAGTATGTGTGCTAGTGCTCCATAGATGGCGCTACAAAATTTCATTTTTACGATGCACAATTCTGATATCGAGATTTAAGGGGATCACAATGAGTTAAGGTCCCTTGAATCCAAAAAAGTAGTTTTTTTTGTAATGATGTCCGTATGTATGTGCGTATTTTTGTTACCACAATAGCGTCTAACTATTATAGATAAAGACACCAAATTTAAAACATAAGCTTGTACCTATTGGGAATAGAGAATTCAAGTTTGAAATTCGTATAACTAGATAGAATTTCATTCTATGCAAAATATATCTATGAACATTCTTTGCTGAATTTGAACTTTAACAATTTTTGTTGTCAGGTGTATGACCCACTTCGAGAAATTGTCAGTCTACTGCTGGACGTGTCGATGCTGCATTTGCCACCAGTGCGCGCTGTGGGGCGGCACACACTCCGGCCACACTTTCAAACCGTTGGAGGAAGTGTACGAGCAGCACATCACGCAGATCAAAGATGAAGTGGCGCAGCTGCGCCGCCGCCTAATGGAACTGATCAGCATTGTGCAGGAAGTGGAGCGCAATGTCGAGTCGGTGCGCTCGGCGAAGGATGATCGCGTGCGCGAGATACGCAACGCCGTCGAGCTGATGATCGCGCGCCTCGACTCGCAACTCAAGACGAAGCTCCTGACGCTCATGGGGCAGAAAGACTCACTGACGCAGGAAACTGAACAGCTGGAGCAGATGCTCCACGAGATTGAGCACCAGTTGCACACGTGCACGCGCTCTGAGCTGATTTCGAAGAGCGGCGACTTGAGCCGCATGATTCATGCGATTCGCAAGAAGCCCATGACCAGCTTTGTCACTGCGCCGGTGCCCGCCGACTTTCACAGGTAAATACACCGTTTTGTTCAAGATGGATTTTGGACAGTGCGCTATTCGCCCATAGATGGCACTGTGTTAATATGTTCAAAAATGTCTTTTATAGTGAAATAGTGCCGAGTTACGACAGCAGCACGTTTGTGATGCATGGTTTTTCGGGGCTGCAACGCAAAGCCGACCCTGTCTATTCGACGCCGCTGCATTGCAATGGCCTATGTTGGCGGTTGAAGGTCTATCCAGACGGGAATGGTGTCGTGCGCGGCAACTACCTTTCCGTCTTCCTGGAACTTAGCGCTGGTTATCCTGAGACTTCAAAGTAATTATTTTTTGTCACGAGATTTATCACCATTTTACTCGTATTTTGTTCTAACTTAATTAAAATCGATTTGAACGCCATCTAGGTACGAGTATCGCGTTGAGATGGTCCATCAGGCAAGTCGCGACTCGTCGAAGAATATTGTGCGGGAGTTTGCTTCCGATTTCGAGGTCGGCGAGTGTTGGGGTTATAATCGTTTCTTCCGCTTGGACCTACTTGCTTCTGAAGGGTATTTGAATGTACCTTTGGACACCCTTGTTTTGAGGTAAAAATTATTTTCAAATATTTTGAGGAAATATAGCATTTTTGATTTTTTTTTCTTTTGCAGATTTCAGGTCCGTGCGCCTACTTTTTACCAGCGTTGCCGCGATCAACAATGGTACATCAACCAATTGCAGACTGTTCAAAATCAGTACATATCACAGATTAATGAATCCAAAGAGGTAAATGTAAATAGCTTTTTCAATTGTTTCCTCTTTCCAATAGTCAATTATTTTGACGATTGTCATTTATTTTCTTTTTTTAAATGTCAAAACAATTGATTTATTTCTTGACAATAGGGCTGTTCATTTATTGAGTTTTCTTGGCTATTCTCAGTTAATTTGGAAATTATCTCAAATTAGCTAAGCAAACTGATTAAACGAACACAATGATTGTCATTTATTTAACAATCTAATGTCAAAATGTTGAAATTTGTGTTTCGTTTGTTTAGCGTCTGGCAGCTGAGATTTCGCGCAACGCCGTAGCGGCAACATTGGGCAACTCGCAGGAAAGCATCACGGCTGATGCCTGCATGCCCGCCTTCAGCATGTCCAGCCTGGAGCTCTGCCTGCCTTCCAGCTCGCAGCCAGTCTTAGCAGCGCTCTCGAAGAGCAACCAAGTGAGCGCTCACACGCTCCATCTGCCGCCGAAAAGCAGTCGCACATCAGGGACGGACGTTGGCCATTGCAGCACGCTGGCGCAAGAGGGCAGCACCACCAGTGTCTCCTCCGATTCGTCCTTGCAGACGCAGCTCAATACGGCTGCTAGCATCAAGACGGCGCCAGTCGTAGATAGCCACACAGAAAACGAGGCTTTGGCAACACCGCGCCAGCATCTTGGCTTGAGTGTGTCGCTCAGTTCGCCCAACTTGCGCAATATAACGACGGCGAACCTCACTCTAAGTTCAAACAGTAGTGATTCCGTAAGTTTTCTTATCAATTTTTATTTTTTTTGTTTGTGTTTATTGAATTTATTGTTTGCGGTGTAGGAAGACATCAGTGAGACTGAATTGGACGACAATGACCATTGCGATACAAATCTGATTAATATTGAAGATAGTGCCAACGACGAGAACGATGTGGATGAGGAGACAATGTCTGGTAAGTGGCGCCCTCTACTGGGTGTTTTTTGCGTTGGAAATTGCTTGTCCCTCGGGTTGGTTTGTTCTTCCTTGGTAGTTTTTAATGCCCGCATGCCTATAGGTGATGGTTTTGGAGATGATATTGTTATAAATTACGCAGCGTCGGAAGCGCCCGAATCGGGCGACAAAGTCGCCGAGCGCGAAAATCAACACTTGCATGATCGCGATTGCGGCGATATGCACAACCACAACGTACTTGCTTGCACTAGCGCTTCCACCTCCACCTGCTACCAAAGACTATGAGTTTTCGCCAACTTTTTTTTTTCTTCATATAATTTATTATTTTATTAACTTTATGATTTTTTATACAAACCGCGTGGATTTAGATCAAATGAAATTATACTTGAATCTTGTTTAAAACAAACTATTTGCTACTGATTAAAAAATGTGCAATTTCGCGTTTCTGCATTTGTTCTTCAATTTTGTTTGTGCACTTGTTGTTTGTTTGACGAAGTCGTAATATTTCTTTTTGGCAACTTTAGGTGAGAATGACGTTGAATATGTGGAGTTGCAAACATTCCCAGAGACTAATCTCACAAGATATCCATTTAACGACTTATCAACATCGACTGTCACTTCAACCACGCAGGGTAAAACAATTAACCAATAATAGAGGGCTGTTGAAAATTAACCAATAATCATTAATTATAGATTCACAAACACAATATGCACATCAACCACTAATAGATCTCAGTCGGCTCGACTTACCAATGAACTTACCCGCTTCGGACTCGAACATCGATCGCACCAACGGCAACGTTGGCAACGCCGCAATGGTGCGATTGATGCAGCGTGGCAAAAAGCAAGCGCAAGCGCAACCAGCTAACATCACCTGGACGCCATGGACTGAAACAGTTCCACTAAATCAAGTAACTAAGGTGAACTTAATCAACTCAATTAATTTCATAATAAAAACGATTAAAAAACATTAATCAAAAAATTATAAATTAATAATTGATTGGGAGGTATGAAAGCGATGCGAAAAAACTAAAAAAAGTTGCGTTTCAAATTGACAGGAATCTGTAATGGGGCCTCTTGAATCATTCCTGCGCTCCATCAACTGCTACCCGGAACATTACCAAATGAATAAGAAGAATGCGAAGACGCGTTCGAAAGCGCCCAATGCGACGACACTGCCCGGAATCAACAATTTGAATAATCCGCAGTTGCCACAGTTACGTCCGCCAGCGCCACCTAACGTTTTCACGCTGCCCGAAACGGACGAATGGGAACTTGGATTGACCGGTGGTGGTGGTGGGGGGATTCGACCACTCACCACACAAGGTACAAAAACCGCTTCCGGCTTACATTAGTTACATGTGACATTATTTCTGCAATTTATGTGTTCAAGATTGTCCAGTCCCGTCAACTTCGTCAGCGTTCAGTTGGACGCCGCCATTTGCTAATAATCCGTTTGCGCAAGCGCAGCTCAACACGGCGAATGCGAATCGCCCCTCCAAGCTGTACAAACCTTTGCCATTGAATGACTTGAATAAGCCGGAAAAGGAGCCTAAGGATCGGTAAGTCTAATTATATGATTTTGAAAGGTGATTTTAATTTTGTTTGTTATAGAAATGATGAACCCCCACATTCGGCTTAAGATTATCATCATCAGTAAATCAGTATTAAGTAAGGTATTAGCATTAGTAATATGAAATTAAAGAAATATTGAAAGTTTAGCTTGACAGCTTTAAAATCATAATGTGATCACTTTGTTCTGCAAAAACAATTTCCTTCGCTTATTGGTTATGATAATAATTATTGTTAAGTTACTGTCAAATTGCAGTTATTAATAAAGTGGATTTAACTTGAATCCGTAGAATTTATCTAAAAATAGGGCTGTTCGTTTATTGAGTTTGCTTAGCTAATCTTAGTTAATTTGGAATTTTGGTCTTGATTTTTGTTGTTTCTTTATTTAATCTCGGCAAAAACAAGTTTAGCAAAGAACCTTATGGAATAAACGAACACAATAGACAGTTGAAGTGTCCGCGCATCAGCGGTGGAATCATGATTCCAAGAAACTGTATTGCGCATGCCCCTGCACCAAATGTCCCCGGCAGGCCTGCGTTCAAGAAAGGAGAATCGGCAAATTTTCCCGTATCCGGCCGTTCATAAATGTAATTCTTGATCAAATTTACCTTTCCCCGGGTTCAGAATTGAAGTGTAGGGGAAAAAATGTTTCCCTTTCGTCCCATGTTTGCGAGGCCAGGAAAATTTACCGACATGTTATACCATCATTTGTTGGTTATGCACACAATTCCCTTTCTTGAACGCACCCCTGACAAAACTTTGCAATGTGCAGGTCCTGCGCACAAACGAATACAGGCTTACTTCAAGGCTCTATGGACGTTCTGTTATGTTCGATATGCAACCAAATGTACTTTAACTTGCTTAGATCGGGCAACGTTGGAGTTTTCAATGAGAATTAAGACGAGTGACGCAGGGCAGCAAACACTGCGCCTCGGTGAATCTGTGTCACTGTCCGTTTTGTGCACAGGTTTTGTGGGACACCATGACGCAGTGTCCCAGACCAGACACAGCAAGACACAGTTTACTGCGTGTGCTAAATATTTTAAATCTTGTCAACTGTGTGTAAATACTAACGATGGAAGAATTAATTATAACAGCAGTAAAACCCTATGAGGTACTATATGACTCCAAACATACGGACTACATGAAAATTAAAGTAAAGAATGCCATTTGGAGCAAAATTTCGAAAGATTTAAATATGACTAACGGTAAGTTCACATATTCGGATATTTCGCAACACTGCTACTGTTATTCGTGTTCCTATTGGTTCCGAGCTCCCGACAATAACCAATCAGATTCTTGCCATGCTTTTGATTGGTTAACAATCTGAGCTGACCTTTAACCTTGGAACTCTGAACCAATGATAACGAATGATTCAAATCTGAGCGTTAAATCTACATTTACGAATATTTTTGTATTGTATTCTTTGTTGAGGTAATGAAGCCAAAGTGATTTGGACAAAATTAAGGAACCGTCACCGCGAATGCCTTCGGAGACAACGCAGATGTCTTAAACGCGGAGCTCCTGCTGGAAAACAATGGCGATATCAAAAAGAAATGACGTTTTTATTGCCATATATGTCAACTGCTTTGCAAGAGGGCGAGGAGCTTGAGGAGACACAGTCTGATTACCCAGATACTGTCGTTTTTACAAATTTGGAGAGTGAGGAGTCCGATCAAGAACAGGAAAGAATCATTGAAGATCCACTTCAGCAAGAGCAGGAGATGAAAGTTGATGTTAATAGCCTTGTGATGGAATCTCTTACACATACGGAACAGAAAGAGATGAGGACAAGTGAGAGGACAAATGATCCACTCTATCATTTCTTTATGTCTATGTACCAATCAACCCAAAAAATGCCACCTGAATCTCAGCACTTAGTGCGAACAAAAGTTTTCGAAGTGATTTCGAGGGCTGAAGGTTCTTTACTAAACATTCCTATGCCGGAACAAGAGCAAACTGAAAATGGTTCAACTTATTCACCGTTACGATTATGATCTTGAATTATGTTTATATTTGTAACATATTTAACACATTTTTAATAAAAGTATAGATAAGTTATGTTAATTTAGAAACGTCTCTTAAACTGTTTTTTAAATTGCTGGGAAGGCTCAGAATTATCCTTTGACATATCCACTAAGTAAAAACTGGTCTTAATGGATGTGAAATTCAATCTGGTCTTTGATTTTGCTATGTTGTTACGTTTTGAGTGCTGGTTTTCGAGATATCCGCGGTCTGCGACCTTGCATTTTTTCCAAATTTGAATTTTAAACTTCAGAGACGATTTTCAACCAACAACTAACTGGTAAGTCTATCCACAAGAGATACCTCTTGCTTTTAGTTTTCTGGTATAAAGCTTAGCAAATCGCATTACTAATTATAATTATCTTAATTTACGATTGTTATCAATTTCCGAAACTACAATTTTATTTTTCTGTGAATGATATTCGGTAATTTTTGGTAATTGAATTTCCAAAATTACGTTGCTATTTTCCGAATTCACTGTAGTATTAGGAACGGTAAAAATGTAAAATATTACGAAAGTTAATTTATTTCCTTTGATTTTTTAAAAAACAGTTACAAGTTATAACATCTTTGGTTAACACTAAAATTAATAATTAAATAATAAAATTATTACTCTACATGATTATAATTTAGGTAAAATTTACAATATTCTGCATTTGATTATAATGTAGATTTAATTTAATAATTATCGCGCTTTCCTGTTTTAATTTGTAATGAATTCAATTTGGATAATACTTATGTAAATGGCACTTATGGTAACTAATTTAATATAAAAATAATTTGTCTAATGATCGTCGTCTAATAGTGTCGTATAAAGTACTACATTTATCAATAAAATCCCACCAATTGCATCACAAAACTAAATCAATGCAACTTTTTCTTTGGAGGTTTGGGTGGAGGCGTTGGAGGTTTCGAATTGGAACTGTCCTTTTCTTTCGAAATATCTTTACTAAGATCAAGCGGAATTGTTTCGGTTAACAAGGGAGCAATGTCATAATTAAGGGGATGGTTGATTATAACTGAAACCGGTGTCGAAGTAGATTCGCGTATTGAAATGTTTGAGCCATCAAGTTCGCGCAGTTTTGCTGGTAACGGTGGTGGCAGGTCATCTTCACCACTTACCGAAGAATCTGTTGTACCTAATTAAAAGATTAATAATACATAGTACAAAATTATTTAAAAAAGAGCATGCTACTTACCTATTGAGTCGCGGTTACTGGAAGTTCCACTACTTGAAGTGGCCCGGAGAGTAATGGACAAACTCGACGGACGTGAAAACTGGCCACTTGAAGGCCGACTGAGTCTCTTCTCCTTCTCGACTTCAGACCTCAGCGGTCTTTTAGGCATCAATTCTTGACGTAGTTCGAAGATCGGTGTACCATTCGCGGGTGTGTTAGAAGCAATTATGATGTTTTCCACGTCTGAAGTGTACCACTGAGTAGTAATTGAAGAGGTACTTATAGTGGATTCAGTTTTGCTGGATCTTCGTTTATCCTTGAATTTGTTCTTCTTAAGTGTCGACGGCGTGCCGATACTGCGCGTTGGCGAGAGCAGGAGACTTTTCGTTGAGGACAAATGAGGCTTACTGTTAAAGAATAAAATGAACCAAAATGTTAGAGAGAAATTGTCGAAGCTTGGCGTTCAAGTTGATTCACCTGACAAAGTTAGACGTATGCGTTCCAAGAATGTTTGTGTATGCAATACAATTATAAATAGTGCTTGTGAGTTAGTGTATTATTTATTTATCAAAGTTTCATTAATAACAAATTAATTAGGTAACAACAAGTTAGTCAATTGATACACCATTTCGTGCAGTCCGTCTGGAAAAACCAATTTCAAATTTCATTAGTAATAGTAATTAATGTTGTGGTTACTCATTCCAATCAAACAAAAGGAAATACAAATGCAACGTGCACAAACTAATGAGTTGAAGAGGTGATAATGGAGCCGCCTTTGTTTTCGTTTATGACGAATACACACCTGAAAATGTTTATTTCGTTTGGCGACGACGTCGGCGTCGACGTGCTACTAAAGTTAAAGCTCGATGTGAGATTTTTGAATGATTGCACTTGCGCTCTTGTTATGCTTGATACACGACTTCTAGCAGCAAGATTACTACACAACAAAGAAAAAAAACAAATGAAACACTACCCTACACAAACCCACCTCAATCATTCACTATTTATAATTATATTCACACTACCAACAAAAAGTAAGAAGACAGAAAATAACAGCTAAGTTCACCAATCATACAAAGCGTAGATGGAAAAATAGTAAAGCACCAAGTGTTTAAATAGAACAATTTAAAAATTGAAAAAGACTTAAGTAGATTAAAAAATGTATTTACTCAATATTGGAATGATGATTTTCTGTTTGTGGTCGATCAACGCCATTTAACTTGTTAGCGCGACGAAGTCGCACTTCCACTTCACTCTTGAACTGGTTACAATCCTGCAAGTTAATCAAATTTTAGAAATTAGCTACAAAATTTTCGGCCTATGTTACCTTAACTCCGTATTTTTTGTGTACTTCAATCTTTTGCCTAGAATAACATTCTTCCAAAAATTGGTGCAGTTCCATTAGACCAGCGCCCTTAATTATCTTATGAACCTCAACACATAGATCTAACAATGGTATCTGTTCCGCAATCAACTCTTTTAGCCGTTCAATATTAGGCATCTCCTCAGGATGTGCGTCAATGTACTCTTTCGTAAAGAAATACTTTTCGTAATTCGAGATCCCGCCCATAACGGTGGGATCCAGAATCCCCTTAAGTTTCAGCCCCAATTGCGACGAGGCCAAATTCTTGGAATCCTCACTATACTGCTTATAAAAACTCTTCAGTTCCGTGTTGCAATTCTCCATGGTCTCAATGGCGACCTGCACGGGCGTAAGCACAACCATTTCTTCCTTCCTCACACGATACCAGCACAAAATGTGCGGGAACGAGTGCTCTGCGGTGAGGATCGTCCGTTCGATCCACATATTCCCAAACTCGTTGGGTGTTTCCCCCTCCATTAATGGGTCTTTGCGTATTGTCCTTCGGGAGAACTGGAAGCGATGGACGTCGTTCCATCGATAATATAGTCCAATCTGTTCGGAGACCAATTGTCCTGAAAACCTGTTTGTTTCCTCCTCAATCGGGTCGACTTTATTGATTTGCAGATACTGCCCGCCGGATTGTATAATCGATGCATCTGGGACTGTCAATTTCTGATACAATTCCGCTTTGGGGAACTCGCGACATATTCGCTTTGAAAAGTCATCCAGTCTTTCGTAGCGAGAACCTCGGTAGATAAATATTCTGTTATGGAGGAAGGGCGGAAAACCGGAACCGTAATAAGCAACCCGGAAGTATTCCGGCACACCGCGTGCTTTTGTCATAATACTATGGTAGTAGTCGGACATTTTGCGATGGAGTGGTCCTAGTAGGTCATAAAAATATAGTTGTTCGTATTGTTTGATCAGTTCTTTGGTGCGTTCGACGGCAGATTCCCACATTTCGCCTTTGTCGTAGTTTTCGATAATGGCCCCATAGAGAAGCTCTTTGAGTTCGAGATGAGTGGCGGCTTTCTCGTACTTGGGACTTTTCAATTGCGGAGCTAACCGTTCGTTGGTCCAATCTAGTAAATCACAGTGAAGTTCCAATGTGTATCCAGCTTCGGTATGGTTACCAAGATCCAGGTGAAGATCGTAGAGTTTATACACATAACGAATGTACATTTCTTTGCGGGAAATCTCCGAGTAAAAGTCCAACAGGTTGACAATACACAACATTTTGTTCTCTTTATTGTCGTTGTTCTTGGTATATCGGTATAGCAATAGTCGGTCCATGAGATTCGTTAGGATGTTAACGAATTTCGTGCCGGAATCGTTCAATCGCGAGTGTTGACTACAATTTTCGATCATAAGTTCATGAAAGAGCAGCTTGTACTCTTCGTCACCGCGACCACCCTCAAATAACGTGTCCAACTTGATGATCATCTCGCGTTCGAAATCATTGAAGTTTCCTTTGATGTGCTTCGAATTTCGTATTGTGTCTCCGAAACTTTCAAACTCGATGTTTGACGAGTAGAACTCGCATTGCATCATATCGAAAAATATTGGTATTGTCGCTTTCCTCAACTCGCTTTGCGGGATTAGTGTCATTTCAAGAATGTTTTCGATTAAACCAGGCACAAATCGGCGTTTATGTTGCCCAAGATTAAACCACATTTGTCTCACCTCGAAACCCATCTCGCGGCGCATATCTTTGTAGCGTTTTATTATCCGGTTCTGTTTATTCGCGGTGAATTTTTCCAGTTGGAGCGTCGGTTGGCTCATGTAACTGATTGCGCATTGAAAAAAGTTGCTCCACGCTTGCTGATTGAAATTCATAGAAAAGTGATCGCGGATTGTATACGAAAAGAACCGCAGCGCTTTGAGTATGACAAAGTTTTGAAGCATTTTCATATCGCACCAATCATCCGGGAAGATTTTCTGATTGGAATCAACAAACTCCTTGAATATTGTCATGATTTCGATGATAAAGTCTAAGATATCGGTGGGGGTTGGAAACAACGAGGAAGATATGTAATTCGTGTAGTGCGTTTCTGTCATTTGCCGGAAAATGTCTAATAAGACCGCCGCCAATTGTTTCTATAAACAAATTGTTTCTTTTAACTTAATTTCCTTGTTTTTTGTGGCTAAAATAAGACTTACCGCTTGGTCTTGTGCATGTTCCTTGTCACTTTTAATGTAACTTTGACTGATGGTGCGTAGCAGGACGTGAATGATTTCCGTGATGGAATCGAAACTTTCCGCTTCGTCGATGTTGAACAGTAAGGTGAGAATATCAACCAAAGTGTTCATACATAATTCCATCTGTTCAATGCAATAAATATGTAGAACACATATCAGAAGACTGCAATTTTGCAGGTTTCAAACTGACTGTTTACATTTAATAATGTGCGAACCGAACTAAACTGAACTAATGAAATTGAATATCAAAAACAGTCAGTATGCAAGCATGTGCGTATGTACAGATGTATTGCGTTTTCATTTAGTCATTTTATTGGTTTTATCAAGCGATGAACATGAAGAATGAAGATATTAGAATATTCATATTTGTACACCAGTGGAGGCGCCGGGCGACCAACTTAAATAACCGTTACAAATATTCTCATGATTTTAATTAGCCACTAATTTCTCATCAGAAATTAAGATGACTATATTATATAATGCATTCACTACTGAAATTATGCCAACGTTGCGAATGCATTATAGAAATTAATGAACAAAACAAAACAATAAATAATATCATGCTGTTAGTATAAGAACCTCATGAACAACGTTGATCACCTCGTCGGTGCTTGTGCTGCCCGCATGTTGTGTAATGCTTTGATAAGATATGCCGAGCACAAGTGCCACCTTGGCCACTGACTTCGGCTTAATACCACGCCGTCCTTTCTGATTGCCGGATTTATTTGTGTCCTGTATGAAATTGTATCAAATGCCCACAGCAAATTAGGTACCACAACAACAAACTCAAAATACATTTCTTTAGCTTAAGTTTAGGTTTTAGCTAAACACCAACAATATTGCTGTTACTTTTGCTTGCATTTTGCAACTATTAAATACTACATAAATCAAAAATTGAAAAAAAAACAACAGATTTCCAAAAAAAAGTAACAACAAAATTCGAATAAACTTAAAAAAACGTGAGAGCTAATTTACACGATAAAGTTTCTTGAGCATTTTGCACCTTTTTTTCATCATTTTTAATTTTGGAAAAACTTTATCAAGTCAATCGGCTCTAACAACCATTTTGTTAAAATAAGAATAAACAAAAATACCGCAATAATAGACCTTATTATATATATATTAAACAAATGACATATTATCAGTATAATGTAAATTGAAATCGACCATAGTTAGAACAAGAAATTTTACTTCTACTACTAATTTGAAGGTGTCGCTATGTATCTTTATTCTATCACTAGGGATGTAATAAAAAGCAACGTCATTCAATTACACTAGAATAAGGTCTATTACAAATTTAGAAACACCCTGTATTGTTTAATAAGAGTGTAATTTTCTTACCCAAAAATAATAAAAAAAATCTACTTACTAAAAACATGCAAATACACATACCAGACCTACCAACACCCAAACTAATTCTAATCATAAGAACACCCTTCACCTTCAACTTTTATAATCAAACGCATGCCACATTCTCATTCCACTAAATTTACCTAGCAAACAAACTGAGCATGCGCCAAATTGTAAAACAATGCAAGTTGCAACGAGAACAAGGGTAACAAGGCACAAGAAAAGACAAATGTGTGATGTGATGTGTTTGAAATGAATCTTGGTTGTGATGCTCGTTTGTTTCTCTTCTTGCGACACAAACAAGAGCACCTGAACAGAACAATACAGTACAGAAGAGCGGAGGAAATGTCGGTGGCCAAGACAACACTCTTTGTGCATCACAATCTTCAATGCTCAACTTAACTTAACATTTCATTGCATAGCTTAGTGGTTTGAACAAAGTTGACATTTTATGAAATATGCACATTTAAAAATTGCACAGTGGTAAATAGAGTAGTAACAAACACAAAGCACACGTTTTTGCAAAAATATGTACAAAATAAACATAAAATAAAGCAGCTTAAGTATGTGCGTACGTGAAATTGGGACAAACACAAACAAACAAAAACAAAAGCTAAACTTGCACTTCAAAAATTGGTGCAAATTGTATTTACATTAATTACATTATTTTTAGGTAATTAACACTAAAGTCGGATATTTAAAGAATAATTTTACCGTAAACATCCTGTATGTTTAGAAATAGATACAGGGTGATTCAGACTGAGAGGCGAATAATGAAATACCATACTTAAAATTGAATTCTAAACAGAAATCAGAGAACAAAATTTTCCAAAATGAACCTTCGTTACCGAGATATTCAAGTTCAAAGTTTACTATCAAATTTTCTAATACGGTCCTTGTATTTTCATATTTATTACCTAGTGGAAATTTGAAAATTGATTGACAATTTTTGTTTGTTGGTATCTGACCCGATTCAGTAAGAGAAAATTTGGCGATAACAAATAAAATGTTACCAATTATAAGTATCTAAATTTTTTTGATTTGAAAATAAATTGAAATGTTTTATAACTTGACCAGAAATTGTGACTGACAATACTAATAATGACAGTCAATAATCAAAAATAATATTTGTTTCCTACTGCAAAGCCAACTTACAAAGAA
>JARJDT010004626.1:0-13241 GCA_030264655.1 Leptusa sp. GC000079
AGGCACATGCGCAAAACGCGCTTATTTAATGTAACGTTGCCTTAGTGACACAACCTCAGACTAAAAATACAGTAGACACGTAATGCCTATAGCTAAAGCATGAGTTTGATTGATTCCCAGATGCTCTCACTCTTTATCATTGTATCTCTGTTGCTATTCCGATTGCAGAGCAAGCATGCGCAGTACACACTTTTTCTAGCAAATCAGAAATAAACGATTACCTGCTATGAACATTCAAATTAAATTTTGAGTTATTTTGAGTGAATTAATAACAAGTTGACAACGTCAAATTCTTGAATTAACGAATTAACAAAGGGTACAAATGATTTATATTGCGCATGTGCCCGCTGCTATCTGTTGGCTGGATAGGAAGGGAGAGTTATGTTTGCTTCAAAAATCGCTTGCTATGCCGTCTCTACTGTATTTTTGCTCTGTGGGAAAAACCGATTATACTTCAACCCGTGGTTACTGAAATCTCGGTCGTGGAAGCGTCAATCAAGTAACAGATTACTGTCGGTTATATTTTGGTTACTTTCGGAACGCCTTCTATAAAATTAATCAAGTTTCAAATAACCATTATGTAACATTTATGTAAATAATTAATTAAAATAATTTGAAAAAAATCAAAATTATTTAAAACAATTATATCGTATGATTCAAAACTTCTTGAATTAGAGTGTGCCATGGAAGAGAAAGATAGACATATAAGTCACGTGTATACCCGTGTATAACATTAAATTGATCCAATCCCAGTCAAGCTTCATTTTTTGTATGGCACACTCTAATTCACGAAGTTTTGAATCATACGATATAATACCGCAACAGCACACCATTCTTAATTTAATGCAAATCTAAAATAATCGATGTTTTGAATTAATGAATCAATTAAAAAATTAATTAAACCAAAATCACTTTATCAAGGCATCTCGTCACAATCAATCAACAATGTATTTAATTGTTGTTTGATTGTGACGAGATGCCTTGATAAAGTGATTTTGGTTTATCAGTAAACTAATCGATTATTTTAATTATCGATTAATAATCGGCATCCCTAGCGTAGACGGACGGGGAAGACGAATTTCGGTTCTTGCACTGACTGAATACGCAACTTTGCTCACGTTCGCATCTACCACGCTTCTATCTTCGTCGCACTCGTGTGCTTGTTCGTCGCTCTTGCTCACTTTACTGCCCTGCACCTAACCAACCAACACACGCACAATGCACTTCATTGTGAAAACGCATTTGTAATCATAAATTGCGACGTAATCAGCCAAGACAAAAACTGAAGAATGCCGATTATGAAATTATTAAATTTCGTCTTAATTTATGAATTCTAACGTTTTGACGAAGAAAAATTCGCGAAATAGATAAATACATTTGTTATGACTAGCGCCGTACCATTAAATTTCAATATTGTGCCGAATCGGCCAATCAGAAGCCGCCTTTGCCACGCCATTACCTCTCTTGTTTCACACTGTTGCCAACTGTCCGTGTTTTTTTTTGAGAAAATTCGCTGTAAAAACTTTACAAATCGTTTTCCAACGTACCAAATCTCATTTATGCCTTCAAAATAATTAGTTCAATGCATTTTGTTAAGAGTTATGAATACAATTCTCAAGATAATTCGCTTTTAGGTCGCTTTCGTTGGGCCCTCTATGGTCAAGACGTGTAACTTTGATATAGCAAACTGCAAATGACGTTAATAAACAAAAACATAACCAAACTTGCAAAGAATTGGTGCGCTGAAGAAAACAATAGACAATTGTTAACATAGACGGGTAACAAGGAAGTGTGAAAATGGCATGCCCCGGATGGTATTGCGGGCGGTATCCGCTCCCGGACGCAATCGACGAGCTGAGCGGTTGCGGCGCGTGCCCGCGCGGTTTCCGCCGGAACGACACCAACTTCATCTGCGAGCCCTGTGAAGACCAGCCCATTTTCTACGACTGGCTCTATCTGGGTTTCATGGTCCTTTTGGTCCTCGTCCTACACTGGTTTTTCGTCGACATGGTTGCCATGAAACGGAGTTTTTGCAAAGATGTCCTCATCCTACACTTCATTGCCTTGATAGAAGTCGCCCTTGCAGCACTGTTAACCCTCCTGTGTACCTACCCTTATGGGACCTTAGAGATCACAAGCTGTAGAGTGCGAAGCTTGTCGGATTGGTACACATTGTTGCATAACCCGGCGCCTAACTACGAGAAAAGTGTGCACTGCACTCAAGAGGCAGTCTACCCGTTATACACGGTGGTTTTCGTCTTTTATGGCTTTGCACTGGTGCTAATGTTATTGATAAGGCCATGGGTGTGTAGGCGGTTTATGCCCAGACAAAGCAAAATGTCGATCTACGCCGCTATGTATTTCATTCCCATTTTATCACTGATTCATGCTTTGATTGGCGGATTGTTATGTAAGTGCTACCTTTTTGGAACTTCTGAGCAGATTTGAATTTCCCGCCAAGAATAGAACAATAGGTGCATTTCTTTGAAAATAATTTTGTTTTCGGAAAATTGTTTATGTTAAATTGCAAGTATCTATTTTTAGCATTTAACTCAATAAAGTTAGAAAAGTTATTTCCAAAGAAATACATCTGTGAGTGCATTTTTTTGCACTTAATTTTTGGAGTTATAATGTTATAAGCAAAGAAATGCACCTTTTGCATATAAAACTCGCGTCAAATTTAAATCTGCTCATTATGTTTGAACAGCCCCTATTTATGTTTCAATGTTTCAGACTATGCGTTTCCGTACTTAGTCGTCATCTTATCAGTGATATCAAGCGCGGCGCACTTCGCCGCCAAATTGGACCAGTCGATATCTTCCCTGATCGTAACAACATTAGTCAACCAGCGCAACGTGGTCATCCTCATAGGACACTGGTGTCTCCACGCATACGGCATTGTAGCAATCACGCAACTCGCCAACCCAACAATGCATGCGCTTCTCATCTTATTCGTGCCCTTACCGGCGATGTTCTACATTCTGACAGCGCGCTTCACGGACCCGTGCAAGCTGAGCACTTAGCATCCGGACCTGCGCAATGCTGTCTATCTCTAACCGTTTTCTTTTTTACTGTTTATAGTTATTTATTGATATTGATTGTTTGTGTAAATGAATGAATATGAAGCCGGCAACGCGAGTGATTAATACAAGTTGAGTTTGGTTGTGATAAGAACGCGTATAGTCTGATCAAATGAGCAACACACAGCCAGTCCGAGCTTATCGCGGCACCAATCAAACCCGCATATGGGCTGACCCGAAACTGTGCTGTTCTGGAGCATTTGCACCTCGCCGATTATCCCCATAGGCAACCCATCGCCGTCCTTATCGACGCGTTTGTCTGGATAAATGCTATTGGAAAATTACAAGTGGTGACATCTAGCGGACAACGGACAACTTACTATTTCCAGAGACACATGGAGCCAGCGCCACCTGTCGTCATGAAAATCTCGCGGTTTTGCGGCAAGTGCTTCACTTGCCACACGGTACTCGCATGGGCCTTCTCCGTCAAGTATGGGAATCCCCGCGTTGGGTGCTGCGTCCGCACATCAAACACCAACAACTTTGATTCGAGCGTTGTTGCCACTACTTTATTCATTTGAATGTCTTTCCGGTCGAACTGCACGGAGACGACTCCATTCTTAATGCATTTTGACCATTGCTCTTTCATAGTCTTCAAGTTAAAGATTTTGATGTCGCCGTTGTCGTAACCGGCGGCGACAACGCGCTCTTCGGAGTTGTACGAGTTCCCGAACGCGACGCTCCAGCAATCTCGAGCAGCGCCATCTGTGTCTGACTTGAACACTGCCACGGGGTCGTTTTTCTGGCGCACGTCCCATACCATCACAGTGCCGTCTTTGGACCCCGTGACGATCTCCGGGGCGCCGCAGCCCACACTAGTCCCACCAACACCATCTATCGCGTTGATTATGCCTTTATGTTTGGTGGTCATGTACACTGGGAGGATGTTATCTTCCAGGTCCCATACTTGCAGCCGGCCGGAAAAGTCCCCTGTTGCTAAATGACGGTTGAGGAGGCTTGAAGCGTCAAACGTGCCGCATTTGAAATGCTCTTTTTTGCCGAAGTCGAGGCATTTTTCAATGCCTTGGTTCCTTAGTTCGTAGATTTCAATGACGCCGGTGCCGTTGGATTTTCCGCCCATTGTGACGAACTTCGCCGATGCTGGGATCCATTTCACATCGTGGATTGTGTAATTGAGGCTTTTTTCGATGTGGCAGATTATTTGTGGCTTTGCTAGTGCTTCCATTTTAGGAAACGTAAAGATTTTCGTACTTTGTTGAAAATAATAATCAAATATTGACAAGTAAACACATTTTGTTTGCGGTTTCCATAGCAACGCATGAAATATGGTATTTTTGTAGCGTTTGGTAACTAACTTGTTTGTTACATGGTTTATTAACCAACCAAATTCGTATAAGAAATATTTTCGTTAAATAAATTTAGGATAGGTTCAGATATTTAGAAATAACTGAAGAAGTTCTTAAAGGAACACTTAACCAGTAACCCAAATGAATTTCCGCTTAATTTCGTTTAACCATTTTGTGACAAAACAAAACTCTAAGGTTAATTCTTATCCCTTATCTATGAACGTGACCTAAATGTTTAACCAAAAAATACCTAACCGTCATCAACGCAAACCGCTTTATTTTTCAGTAACCAAAATGAAATAAAAACAGCAGCTGTGAAGTCATCATTTTTCATAATAATTTGGTTGGTTAAACAATCGTTTAGGATTAACCAACCAGTTACCAAACGCTGTGAAAATGTTTTAAGTTACCAATGGTACCATGGAAACAAGAACAGTTGTTTGTTTTTAACGTTCTTTTGTTTTTTGACATTTTTACAAGTTACTATCTACACATTATT
The DNA here is from genome assembly GCA_030264655.1 of Leptusa sp. GC000079. Lineage (NCBI taxonomy): Eukaryota > Metazoa > Arthropoda > Insecta > Coleoptera > Staphylinidae > Leptusa > Leptusa sp. GC000079. Next base: position 4,887 of record JARJDT010004626.1, read on the forward strand.
ACAATTTAAAATACAAATCTCTTATTTTTCTTTATCATTATCACATTAAAAGCCATTACTGTTTTTGGTTGTTGCTGGTTGCCTAAGTACGTTACCTAAATAATGCAACTTTAATTTTTTAAAAATTAGTTCAAAAAGCGAATGCTCATTTTCTGTTCGACGTCCGTGCGAGCCAAAACCTTGCAAAACTCTTCAAACGAAATTTTCTGGTCGCCATCCTCATCCGCCTCCAAAATGGTGCGTTCAGCAATGCTGGTCAATTGATCCTCGCTGATATTCGCCCCAACCATCATATGCAAAATCGCCAGCAACTCATCCTTGCTGATCATGTTGTCGCTGTCCAAGTCATACATGTTGAACGCGAAGCGCAGCTTGCAGTCGCGCGAATTGTTCTTGTTCTCCTTGTTCTTTTTCACGGGGCGAAATTGCGAAAGCACCTGCAGAAATTGGCGGAAGTTGACGCGATCGCTCACTTCGCCCTGAAAGAATGAGTTGACGATGCGTTCGCCCAGGGGATTGATGGCGATCTCCGGAATGCGGAGAAAGTCGTCACGTGAGAGCGTTCCGCAATCGCCGCGGTCGAGCGACGTGAAGCGCGAGTACAAGCGCTCGATTTGGTTCGGTGTAACTGCACAATCGAACCGAATAAAATACGTCGTTTATTTCATTAGATGCGAAATTTGAGGACTTACACCCGGTATCTTGTTGAAGTTGGACGATTTCTTCCTCGCGCAATAACAATGAAGAGCGGTTACCCATGATAATGCGATTTGAAAGAAAATTTGTTTGCGGTGTTGTTTTGTTTTTTATTGCGACTCAACTGTCTAAGCGTAATATCAACACTGATTTGCACAATAACATTCGTGTACGGGTACGGCTGATAATTAATTGTCGTTGATGTGCGAGACGGAGTACAATGTTCGAAACATTAATCATTTACAATTAATTTTTATTATACGACAAATTTGAGCAATAAAAAACGCGAGCACGCGCTGTTCAACTGTCATAATTGTCAGAAAGCAGCTGGTCTGCTGGTTATGTTCTATTTTTATTGGTGGATAAGGATGGGAATCTTGTGGGGGGTCCAATAAAACAGGTCTAATTTGAGATGTTTTTCCGCGAATGAATCGGTCCAAATCGGTCTAACCAATTCAATTTCGAACAACTCGTACGGCAAGCATTTTGTGTACAAATAAAACCAATAGCGAATGCGAGCTATATTATATTTTCAATTTTTATCATATTAACAATAACCAACACCATTGAAACTTGTAAAAACTTTTAATTTTTAATTGTTTTACAAACTCAGGGCTGCTTAGGGCAGTTGGGCCCCGCTGAGAGTGCATTGACAATACACAATCCACAGCATTGTCTCCAGATCGCTGATGCTGGGTCTTCAGCATCCGCAGCAAGTGCAGGATTGCATAGCCAATCACATCCAGCATGCCTTGGTTGTACATTAACTTCATCTTGCGAAAAATTTAAATTAATAATCTATTACAATTACTCAACACACTTACGCACTATATCAAATTTAAATTCAATTGATCTCGGTATTGAGAATAATTAGTTAATAATTAGAATTACCTTCTGGTCGTGCATTAATTTGAACAATCAAGACAAATAATGTCACCAGTAATAATGCCCAGAATGATTTCATGATGATTGTTTTTTTAATTTAGCGAATAAATTGAAGTACTGAACAAATGTTCACAAAATGTTGTCTATTTATATCGTGAACCAAAAGTAATATATTGAAATGAAGTGATAAAATTCACGTAGACAAGAAACAACAAACTAATCGTTATTGTGCACATGCAAATCAATCAGAAATCGGGTAAAACATAGATAAAACTTGTAATTTTTTTAGCATTTTTCAAAAACAAAAATTCATGGACATTCATTTCAAAATGAATATTTAAAGTTAAAGTAAGAATGGATGTTGTACAAAAGTACTTCATGTAATTAAATTCAATATTTGTGTGTAATGTTAAAAACGTTCAAATTTATAGCAATCGGTACAATCAATTTAGAATTAAAAATAAGAACAAATAAAATACATACGTTTTACTTAGAAATATTATATTTAATATTCGTATATTCGTATAAGTTGAGTTGTCAACGAAGTGGTACATATTTCTTATCTTAAAGACTAGAAGCGGAGGAATTTTTAATTTTTTTTTGTGTTTATTGGAAGGTCTTCTAACAGGAAGTGAAGAGATGCACCCTGTAAGTAGTTATATTATTTCAATTCATTTATTCCTGCAGTTTATTAAAACCAAACGAGAGGAATGTGAAACAACCACGGAATGACGGAATATAGCAATACAATAAATTTAAGTTTAAACTTTAATAGTACATTTTAAATGCGTAGGTAATGCGCATGCGATGCCATTACAATACTAGTGTTTCTAAGACCCTCTTAGGAGTATTATTTTCAATGTCAAAATATGTTGATTTCAAGGTGGGAGTAGGGAAATTAAATTAGTTTATTAAATGTTCAAATGTAATCAGTTTATAATTTACCATTGTTTTTAAAATTAAAGGTAAAATAAATGTTACCAAAATTAAGGCATGAACCATCTTCTTTTGTTGAATATGTATACCATTAGGCGTTTGCGCGTTTTTGGCTTGGCTTAGGCTTAGTCCAATCTCTGAAAGTCTAGGAATTTTTTAACTGTTTTTTTTTATTTTTTTATTTATTGTAATTTTTGAATTATTTCACTTGATTTATTCCTGCATTTTGTTAAATATTCTCGGTTAAGCGCGAGGAAAGTAAAACAGCTACCGAATATAGGATAGGAACACAATAAATTTAAGTTTAAAATAGATTGCGATTTTATTTTTATTTATATTTTCTTCATACGTAATAACAATAAGCAACAAATCAACAGTACAACACCATTAACACTGGAATAGTTTTAAAATTGTTATAAAATGTATGTTGGGCTGTTCGGAGTTAAGGAATAAGAGCAGCACACGTGGCACTGAGTGGGATCCACGGGCCAAGAATACAAGCCCCACAGCAACGTGTCCAATCGTCCGATGGTGGCGATGGTGCAGTACTGCATAGTCTGTCACATGCAGTAGATCCACTGCCAGTGGCACCTTTTGGATTTACTCAATTTTAATAACAATATTCAATAATAGAAATTTAAATAAATTACCTTGTGCATCAGAAATTTGAACAACCAAGACGAGCAATGCCACCATTAAGACAGCACTTAAAGATTTCATGTTTGATTTTTTAAAGTTTCGTGAAAAAATGAACTAATACAAAAGTAGGATCCCAAGTCTATGTATTTATAGTACAATTAAAAGTGAAATATTTAAATGATATGCTAAAATTGGTTCCATCAACATACTAATTTATTAGTCAAATCAATAATGGAACCAAATCTAAAATGAGATAATAAAAATATAAATTTAACATGTAATTTTTTAAAAACTTGAATGAATTCTTATTTTTGATTTAGGTTGATAACAGTTACATAGAAAAGCGCTTTATTTAATTAAAGTCAATAACAATATTTGGCAAAGTCAATGATAAGCTTGGGTTCTGGCATAAATTTAAATAAATAATAAACAAAAAAAGGAATTGCCCCGAGTGAGGATCGAACTCACGACCTTAAGATTATGAGACTTACGCGCTGCCAACTGCGCTATCGAGGCTTGCTAGACCTGGGAGATAAAAGCTGTTTTAGGTATTTCTAATTTTTCGTATAATTGTTTAAAAATATTAAACATGAAATTTATTAACTTAAGTCATAATACAATTTAATTTATAATTTATTTATAAATATCGGTAACTATTTGGCACCTAATACATTTGATTCATACATGTAGATAAAATTCTGCAAATACATAGACATAATTACAATTAAAACCTGACGATATTTGTTGCTTGACGGAAAATTAGATAAATAAATATATCTAATCTAAATGAGCAATTGGACAATGGCAGTGTGAGTAATTCATAATTTCTTCGTCTTTGCTACTTGGCATCACATTAGCGAAATCACAATCTTTCCTCTTCACCTCCTCGTTGTTCCCGTCTCGTTCAGTCACTGAAACATTGGTATTTGAAATTGACAATTATTGAAACTAGAAAAATGGGTGATTTCAACCATTGATCCAAACATTTTGCGTCCGCGCGTCAGCATCAAGCTGACCGCCATCACCGAGAGCAGGAAGAACACCAGGCCCAGGAAGGACGTCAGCAGTCGGCATCGACACCGCCATTTCTTGTCTTCTTTCATGCGCTTTGATAACATCTCGGAGCGTGGCACGTCCAGCGTGAAGTCTGCTTCGGGTCTTCCACCAGGCTGCAAATAAATAACAACTTAAAAAATTTGTGCATAGAATTTGTGCAATATTTTAATTAAAAGGATTAAATCAAATCTGCATCTCTTATCAAGAAGACAAACAGAAACAAACGACGAATTGCAACATAATACGTTTAGTTTGTTGTTACTTTTATGTTACTTAATAATGAACAAATATAAATAACAACCAAACAACTTAAACATGTCATAATGCAATAGCGCTATTTAGATGAGATGAAGAAGCTGGAGGTGAAGATAACAAGACGATTCTATCTGTTTTTAAACGGTTTAAACGATGTCATCAAGCCATCATAATAAAATTATTTCAACATCAGAGCCAGCATTTAAACAACAAAATTCACTTGCTTAATGGCAACTTGCGCTTTTGGTTTATGGTTTATGGTTGTGGCAAAGTTCATCAAGTAATTTATCGTGCGCTGAAGTGCCGGATTTATTTTTACGTATTTTCATGCGACCGCATGCGTGACTTTTGACATGAAAAATATGAATAAAGTCAACGCAACGTATTTTTCGACATAGCTCATAAAACTTTTGCCGGGCGCTTCAATGTAAACTACATGCAATAAGTTTTATGAGCTATGTCGAAAAATAAATAATTCTTACTTTAAAATGGAGGGCGGTCGACGGTGACATTATTTCAAATTTCAATCAATAAGCAAAATACATAATGCAAATGTGTTTGTTATATAAGCAGAAGACGCATCGTGACCCTTATTTTTGTCGAAACAACTTCTTGTTGTTTGTATTTGTATTTTGTTATTTTCATCTTCTGTTATAAAACAGTTATTTGAAAAATATGAAAATGAAATAATATTGAATTATTACATGATATGCGTTTACGCGTAGGCAACTCTCATTGCGTAACTTTCCGCAATGACCTTTAGGGTCAGTTTCATCTTCTTCAGTTTATTTTATCTCAACACATAACAAGTTTTTCCAATTCGATTTGAAATTGAAATACGCCTATTCCTATTGAAAATGTCATAAAGATTTCATAATAACAGTTTAGTTTGGACTGAGTAAAATGTACGATAAGTAGGGATGTCGATTATTAATCGATTATTTTACCATCAATTGATCAATTTAAAACATCGATTATTATAGTTTTCCATTGTTTTAAGAATGTTGAGGAATAATTTATTAAAAAATATGTTTTTTAATATTTTAATAAATGATTTAAATAATTTTGATTTTTAAAAAATTAATTTTGATTGCTTTTTTAATTAATCGACTAAATCGAATACTTGAAACTTTATTAATTTTTAAATCAATTATTTCAAATTTTAATAATCGATAAATAAACAATCGATTTTGTTTTAATAATCGGCATCCCTAGCGATAGTTGCACCTTGCGCTTGTGGCCATCAGACAGGAATGAGCTAATGAGCGAGAGAAACACGCGTGCAGAAAATCATAATACAATTGTAACACTTTCGCTGATTGCTGGCTGGCTGCCGCCCGTAAATGATGTAACGTCGTGCAGGCTGCTGCCGTCTGACACACTCACTGCTTCACTGCTTCATCATTTTGTTCTTGCTTCTTGCCAATGTTGAATGTTCGGAGAAAGTCGACGCACACATTTGCACGCCGACATAGCGATAATAACTTCACAATCACACAATCGATAATCAATACAACATACAACTACAATACATGCCTATTGTCCATAATATACAGGGTGTTTCAGACTGAGAGGAAGGCGAATAATGAAATGCCATACTTAAAATTAAATTATAAACAAATTTCAAAGAAATGAAATTTCCAAAATTAGTCCTCGCTTCGGAGATATTCAAATTCGAAGTTTACTATCAAATTTTCTTATCAACAATTTTTGTTGGTGGACATTATGACATTTAAGTTATTTACCGTACTGAAAATTCTGAAATCAAAGCAAAGCCCATTTGCGAAGAAAAATAAAAATACTTTATTATCTCGGAAACGAAAGACAATTTTGGACATATTTAGGGTTTCACAAGACTCTTGAAATTCAAGAATGAATTTGCATCAAGATCAAGACAAGACTGGGAAAATATGAAAATCATTAGGACAAGACAAGATTAAGTTTTTCAAGAAAATTCAAGAAATTTCAAGAATTTTTAAGAAATTCAAGAAATACGCAAGACAAGAATCATTTCTTGTCTTGATATTTCAAGACAAGACAAGAAGTTGGACTTCTTGTCTTGAATCCTTGTCTTGTGAAACCCTAGACATATTTATTCTTTGATTTCCGTTAAGGAATTTAATTTTAAGCATGGCATTTTATTATTTGCCTCTCAGTCTGAAACACCCTGTATAGGTGTATTGATATTGTAAGATCCAAGATGTAAATTTCCAAAACAAACTCGTACTGTTTAAATTACTGAACAAATCCGCGTTACTTCCACGTTGTTGACTCTATTTGCGCGCATATTTAAATATTTACGAGAATATTTATCAACTGTAGGATATTATAGTGAGTTAGTGAGTGAGTTGAGATAGGCAAGTTCATTGTTATTCAATACGAATTTAAATACAACTTTTTCTTTTATGATTACTTATGATTATTTCATGCTTGAATCTTGAATCGCATAATCTAAACAGGAATCAGAATCGCCGATCACCGAATCAAACGTACAAATTGAGCGGCTAATAATGCCTCAGCCTTACTTCAAATACAAATTGATATCTTAATCATTAGTTTATTGGTTTATTGTTTTATTATTTCAGTATTTCACTTTCGCCTATATTTGCTCATTCGCTGATGCGATCTTGTTTTTACTCTTGTTCTTGTTCAGTTGTTTATTTATATAATCATGTAGCTAATCAATGTTAAGCAAAACTATTGTTCCGCGAATTATATTGAAATCGAAATTGAATAGTTGATGTTAACAAATCCTTTTTCCATCATTCAATCGATAAACTCACCGGTAATTTGCGCTTATCTCTTATTATATCATAATCGTATTTAAACTAAGTAATAAATATAAATTGTACTCGTAATAATTTGTATTGTTATATTTTTAATTGTTTGTTATCGTTTGTTTATTGGTCGCGATTGCAATTGTTTTATTTATAGTTTATTAATAACATCAAGGTAAAAACACACTAAAAAGAACTTATTCCTAACCTAACCTTAAAATTAAAAATATTCAAATTATTGAATAGTTCTTAATTATTTAATTGCTAGTTAAACAAATCTTGTGAAAACAGAAAAAGAAGAGGTTAAGCATCTGTTTAGTGCTTGTAATCGTTATGCGCGCCTGAAACTTTCATTGTTTTCGACGAAATACGAAATGTAATTGGTCTTGGCTTGATATTCGTGCGAAAAATTCGTCATTAATTCAAGTGCTTGTATTTCGCTCTTAAACGCAACTGAAACTCAAACAAGTTTACTGTTTGCTGATCTTGTTGTTGTCGCTTGAAATTCAGCTGCACGTTTTTCGGTTTCGATCCATACATCTACGAGTGGAGTGTCTTAAGTCACTAAGTAGGTATGCGCAAATTCGACTTTCTCCCAATGCCGCCGCGTTCGCGTCCCAAAAGCAAAAGCAAAAGCATAAGCGCGAACCCGCCATCAAGCAAGAACGCCAAGAAGATCAAACGCTTGGTCTTGCGCTTGGGAACGAACAGACAACGTACTTTATGCAAGCGTTTATTGCATATTGCAATTAACTATGATTGAATTAATTCGATAAATGTATAATAGTTGGTATAATCGAGATTTTCCGCTTCATGCTATGCATATTGGTACCATCTGTTCCGATCGCAAGTTCGCAATTAAAATTACTGATTAATTGTTTTCATCATTGAATATTTTATTATTTTAATAATAAATACCTAACCTAACCTAACCTATAGAGTAGCATCTTGTTCTTGATTTTTCAAGAATTCTTGTCTTGATTTCGAAAAATTCGAGACAAGATCAAGACAAGAGTCGAGAAATTAGACAAGAAATATCGAGAAAAATCAAGAAATATCGAGAAATTTCAAGAAATATAAAGAAAATAAATAAAAAACGCAAGACAAGAAA
>JARJDT010004637.1:0-11014 GCA_030264655.1 Leptusa sp. GC000079
TTCACAAAATTGTGCGTACGTACGTACATACATACGGACATCACTTCAAAAATTACTTTGTTGGATTCAGGGGACCTCAATTTGTGGAGATCCATCAAAATCTCGACATCGAAAATTTTCATGAATACCTTACTTCCTAGTCGTTATACGACCACGAAGTAAAAAGGCACTTTACATACTCTAATGAAACTATATGCGTTGGTTGCGTTAATTAGGGATTTTTAATCAAAGTCTTGAATGGATGTAGTTAACGCGAGTAAGTCAATGAGCAATGAGCGAAAAAAGGGGTCGTAAGGCAAATGCTAATGTACGCCTGGCAAGTAACGCTTTGAATTGAGCAACCACCTGTTTTTAAAAACATTTTATACGTTCGCGACGACGGCTTCGTTGCACATTCTACACTCCATAGCATGCTGTAGAGCGCAACGCCTCACTTATATGCGCAAATCTCTCCTCGCTGCTTCGTCCTTAGGAAAAATTACACTGGGGTAGGTTAATTACGAGGAGCGAGCAGAAAGAAAGCAAGAAAAAAGTGCCTCCTTGCCTTGCGAACCGGAGGCATAAAATATATAGGTTAGCTGAGAACGCTCAACGCCGTATAAAGCAAAAACGATAGAAATGAAGATAATTTAATAATATGTTTTTATTCAAGTTTTTTCGTTTTAGTTTTCATTTTTGATGCGGTATTTGTTCAAATTTCAAGTTTAAATCCATCAATGTATCTGTTGTACGCTAGATGTGTGCGTGTAGATATACGAAGGAAACAAAAGTCAAGGAAAATTTAACACCCTAAGGGGCTTATTTCTAAGAGCAAGCAATATAATGTTTGCCGTGGAAACGCAATAAATAATATGCAAGTCTTTGAGCCAGCCTGTGCATGCCTGTAGGTATCAAATAAAGTCGTCCATCGAAAGCGTCATCGGCGAAACATGCTGCGAACGGCGATGCATCGCATTGGGTTGGCGTACATGAGGAAATGTTTCGGATCAAACAGAAAGCATATAGAGGGTGGTTACTGTTACATTCGGGCGCTAGGATGTGAACCCGTAGGGATGTAAAACCCATCCGCCGCCGCCACACTCTTCCGCTACCCGCGCGTTGCCGCGCACCTCTCTTGCAAACAAGAAATCTCCACGTCTTCGGAAAAGCCTTTACAGCCAAACTGCAATATATATCGAATACAAAACGGCTTTAGCTCTTCAGAAATCTTGCAAACTTCAATCCATAATATAAACTTACATGGTATAAAATTCAAATTGAACATATGTTTTTGCAAAATGTTTCTGGAATTTGTTGTTATTCATCTGATATTATTGGATCCCAAAGCGTAAAAATAAAATACACAGGTTTCACTCAAAATCCTCCCTGCAATTGCTCAGCTCAGTGCTCAGATGTTGTTATTTTCTTCTTTTATATTTTTCTGGCTTTAAAACTTTGCAATATAGCTCCAGTCGCACTTCATATAGGTCTAGTATACGACGATGGTTTATATTTCCGTTCCTTATTTCCTGCTGAATCAGGATTCAGGTGCATGAACAACTGCCGTGTCGCAGTTTCGACTTTTCGACATTTTGAGGGCATTTCAGAGGATGCAGAACGAAGGACAAAATATCAAGATTTAAGGATGTATCATACTGTATACAACATACGTAACATACACACATTCAGGGATTCAGGAACAAAATCCTCTGGATGAGAGGGGTAAAAAACGCGGTCGTAACATAAAGAATGACATATCTGGCACTACGTAAACATCACGTTCTTTTTATAGTATACAAACAATGTCCAAAGAAACATATAACAACGTGAAACCAATTTAATTTTAAACTATTCTGTGTTTTTCGTAAACTTTTAAGCTTTTGCTAAGAATTTGGGAGGTTAAATTTTGAAATGTTGGTATTTTTCAAGATTGCATGGCTGTATTGTAATAGCAATAATATAATATGTACAACTTACAACACAATGCAACAAAACAATTGCAAGAAATATTATTGCGAAGTATGCCCAGAAGCCAACAAAGCAAACTAGAAGGCCTTAAGTCTTTGTGTAAGTCTCCCGGTATTAATAATAACGAATTGTTCTTGTTGTCGTAATTAGTGGTATAATTCATGTTCTCTGTACATAGGTAGGTTTATATTCCAAGAATAATCATTACTTGAAATCTAAATAATTGTACAATATGTCTAACATTCTAAGTCTAAATATTGACTAAAACATGAGATAGAATCGGAGATGTTGGGAGTGTTGGTGGTTAAACGTACGATTTGACTAGTTGCAAACTGTATACAAATTATGTGCATATTAGATATACCAAAATCCGAACTTTTTAGGATACTGCGCAACATTTTTCCATTTTGGAACCATTTCGATTTCGGATTTGTTTTTCGATCTGTTTTTGAAAGCTTCTAAAAAGTATCAAAATTGTAACGAAAAATTATAGCAGAAATATTAAACTTCTTTGAAATTGTAGAATGCGTCAAACGTGGAAAAATCAAGTGGCAAGCCCAAAATTCCCAAACACTTTATTGTTACTATCGTTTTATTGGATCGTTGTCGAGTACTTTACAGACAAGCATTGGAAAAGTTGAAAAGGAACGCAAACCACTAATGATGTAACAACTCCACGGGTGTCAAAGCATGATAATCTATCTTTCAAATATAAGTATATTTTTGGTGTATAGATTGAATTGGGATGAGCATTTAATCCTGTCATTGTTATAGTCGAAATCGAAAGTGAAATGGTAAAAAATGATCGTTCAAAGTATGTGTAGTGCTCTCACCCCAAACCTTCAATAAAATACTTCTGATATTCAAGTTGAATAGGAATGGTGCATTGGGTTAACTGACTTTGTTTGTTTGCTTTCCTAACGGGCGTACAGTACCTGAAAGTACGATATTTTGGTATACCGCACCACAACAAAACTTACATTGAGATTATCAGTTTATGCATTTTGGGTTATCTATTTTAAAATGTTCCCTTTGCATAGTTTTAACATTACGACTGAGATTAATTCATCAAAAAACATTTCTTTAAAAGCACTTTTATACCTTCAATAATACCTAAATCTCCTTCTATTTTGCATTCCTCTTTCTACATATTAGGGGAATAAACTTCAATATGTATATTTGATTTCCACTTTCACTTTGGATTTCAAATCAAATTCTTATTCTTTATCCAAAGCAGGTAGCCAAAGAAAATAATTAAACTGACTGATCAAATAAATTCGTTTCTCAAAGATATCAAAAGAAAACTCCGTTTTGGGTTTGCCCATTTCTTGCTCTTAGTTCTTGCCTAATTTAAGTAATGAATCTGGCAATTTCGCCAATATTTTCCAAATGAATGTGACACATATTCCATACAACCAGCAAAAACGAGCGCCTGACTTGTAAAGCGTGTTTTCATTAGGAAATTAGAAAGTGATTAGAACCATTTCCACATTTTCCATAGCACATAACATACATCCCACATCATTTAGGTTTAGATGTCGATGGCAATTTCCACCCTCCTCTTTCTCTTACTTGAGTTCCATCTTCAATTTCAAAGATTCGTTTTCGTAATTGAAGACGAAAATGCATTTTAACCCGTCACGTCGGTTTTGGCCCCCTTTGGCGAACACACATTAGGAGTTAAAATTATTAAATTTACCAATGAACATGCTAATTCCTTATCTTCTCTCTCTTTCTACATTCCTCAATTTCAGGTTTCCGGGCTTTCAATAGTGCTATATGTGCAGAAGTTTAGAACCTAATCGAATTATTAACACTAATTTGTGGAAAAAGAACAAGCACAATATGCCACTCATGTAACATTTTTTACCTGCCTCATGGCATCTTTCCGGCCTGTATCTGATGTGATAATAAATGTGCGTAGCCGATTTTAGTGCTCTTCCTTTGTATGTGATGCGAATGTCGTTCGTTCGTTCGTTGTGCCATTGCGTAATTTAAATAGTGAAAAGGTCACAGCATCACAGCCTGTCTGTTCCTTTTGCTCTATTGCTCTATGAGAAATCGAAATCTTCGTCACGGTGCGTTTTGTTCGAACTCGAACGTCCGATGCGCGCATAATAGAAACGGTGTCAGATTCTCTCGTGGGGTGAAAGGGTTACACAGACTAACAATCATAATAATAAAAAAAACACCCTGAAGACATCAACATCAGTCGGAGGGCTACATACCCACTTTTCTCGCTCTCGCACTATGGGGCTGCGGCAAAGAAAGCGGAGCAAGGTAAAAAGGGTTAACGAAATAATGCGTGCGCCCAAAAAAAGTTGCGTGCTATGCAAAAAAGGGTCCCCAAGGATCTTTGATATATTGAGGTATGCAAAATTTGCCCTACATATCAGCCTAACTATAGATTTGCACACGAAACGAACTTTTAGTGTGTTCTGGGATGACTGCGTATTTGCACACACAATACATTTTGCGGAAGCTGCATGCATGATGCATGTAGTTAGGTTATAGATTTTCATAGGGGTAGGTAATTTTAATATATGGGATTCACCAAAAGTAACAATCCTTTGTTCACTTTTCTATGAATGCGTAACTAGATGTATTCATGAACACGTATCGAGACTGTCATAACTGAACGATTATCAATGAAGAATTGATGGCCGATCGAAACCATTCATTCCGGATGTCTATTACATTTCAATGACGCGTACACGCAACATGCAAACATACTGCAGTCATCCTAATGTGTCAAGATATCGCTTTCGCCATTTCCAACTACCGCGAATCGTTGATTTATATGTCTCGATATAAAATACATACAATTTACATGTCGTCATGGATGGCTGATTTCGAATACAGAAAAACCATGCATGATACGTTTTTTCTCTTCTGCTAGTATATTCATTGGTTTGATGTGCCTCATCGCACATCGGCACACTCGGAATGAACGTTACGCATGTTTTCAAATTTCAAATTTTCCATATTTGTTAATCATGTCTCTCATCGAATCGCAAAAATTGTAAAAGGTTTCCAGGCTAAACGACGCAAGACTTTGCACTTATCACGCTTCTATTTCTCCTTCTTTCAGTGCTTTCTGTTTTCCCTAACGTCGTCTAAATATATTGGAAGAAGATATGTAGTGATGTGAACAGCGACGATTACGTATACGCGCCGCGCGTTTGCTAAGAACCTGCAGCAAAAAACGAACGACTTGAAGGAAAAAACACGTTAGGGTGCTATACGTTGTTGGTATAGATTGGCGAATGGTATAAGAGATCGAAGGATGTGTAAGGAGTTCGCAGTTTTCGTCCCTAGTCCCTCTCGGGCGATGTGTATTGTGTAAACGTTTGCGTTTTGGGAGAAGCGAACTCATTGCTATAATATGTATATGTGTGGGAGAACGAAGGAAGCATTCCTCCCAAACGAGACTAGAGAGTTTATCTTGATGGCAGCAATAAAATACGTCACATGCAAATGTTCAGTTTCGCAACATCCCAGGGTGTGGTCACAGATGCCTTCTCCAAGGCTTAATTTAGTTTCCAAGTAGTTTGCAAACCCTCCAAAATAAACTAGAGATTCGCCCAGGCAAAAGGCTATACTTACATGCATACGGCACGGCGGCGACGAAGAGCGACGCAGCCAAGGAGCGAGAGACGAAGCGGCTTGTCCTATAGCCCGAATTGCGAACGTGGAGGGTCTCTCCATCCACATCAGCCAAACCGAACCGAACGCGCGACTCTCGAAATTGGAAAATTTATGTCGTGCGACGGAATAAAGAGGGACTCTAATGTACTTTAGCAAGCAACGCCGGAACGCACATACACAACATTCATTTTGTAACATACTACAAGTACGCAATTTCCATTAGTTCGATTCAATAAAATCGCGCGCGAAAGTTTACGCTCCCTCGCATTTTTGGATTCATATGTTATACAGTTATACCTACTGACTGCTCTCAATACGTTGTTGATTATTTTTTGCGATTCGCAGTTTGTTGCCTTGGCTAAAGTCAAGCACCAAATAGACTTGTCACATTGTTGACATTTTTGCAAGATTTTTAATGATTACCATCAGACATCATCTGCCTTGTCCTTTTGGCCGATTGTTCGCGTGTTACCAATAAGTATAATAAAATTAATTACATTTCCATAATATATGCACGTCTAATAAAAAGTATCCAAAGCTTTTGATGCGTATCGCAAGCCATTATTAATTCTGAAAGAGCTTGAAGAGGTAGATAGAAAAATGATAGTTGGGTACAGCACCCTCTCAACGGTAGCATCCGCATCTATTAATCTAATAAAAGATGCACTGATGCAGGTATTATTTGTAAAAGCATTGTACTTCTTCCAGTCACTATCAGTGTTGCACGAAAAGTAGATTTGATGGTGTTGGTTACCTGGCGTCGCTTTTATTGTGTGACTGCGGAGATATAGAAGTTATAAATAAGGTTACACTTTAGTGTAGTTGGTATTTTGCATTTTATAACAACTATGATGTTGGTGTGGTGTGTAAAGTGTGCTGCTATGTGGAATGGCATTGGATGCAAGCAGACATAATTTCCGCGCGAGAGCGGCTTTTCATCTGCGGATCGTAAAATTGATACGTTTTACATACGTCTAGTAATGCCTTCGAGCTAACATAATCCGATACATCACCTAGCAAGTCAGATTTCGGTTTTTGGATTTGATGTACGTACACGTAATGCAAAAGACGTATAAAGAGTAAAATATATATTCACAGGAAGTTGCGCGCCTAACCCCGTTGCTTTTCTGAAATTGCACCCTTTGGCTTTCAGCTTATTTTCTCTTAAAATATTTACCTCAGTTCTTCATCACTTCATCCAAATTGAAATTACAAAAATCTAC
The DNA here is from genome assembly GCA_030264655.1 of Leptusa sp. GC000079. Taxonomy (NCBI): domain Eukaryota; kingdom Metazoa; phylum Arthropoda; class Insecta; order Coleoptera; family Staphylinidae; genus Leptusa; species Leptusa sp. GC000079. The sequence continues at coordinate 6,819 of JARJDT010004637.1, forward strand.
TTTTTGGGCATTTCTCCCGGAAAAAGCGATTAGCGCCACACCTTGTAGGTACGTAGTCAGTCAATCGACGGTTGTGAATATTTAAATATGTATCAGATATCAAAATCCGTTGAATCAAAATAAGTACAGTCGACGTATAAAAACGAAATAAACTTGCTACTGCGTTTTGTGTTGTGAAATGTGAATGATCTTGATTTGCTTCTTGCTTCGCGTTTTTGATTCGATCAAATTTACGAACGAAATCAAATTCTTACCAGCTTTCAATGTTATTATTGTCGAATGAACTCTGCGTTACCTACAGACTTCCTCTATTTATATGATAAGAGGAAATGCATGGCATTAAATTATAAACTAAATTCACAAATCAAACTCGGAATATTCAAGCTAAAGAGGTGCAATTATTTATTTCCGTTATTCGTAGTTATTGAATCTTCCTGCCCTTCTATAAATTTGCATTTGCACCTTTCGACATTTTAATAATGACGCTGAGCGCTGTATCGACACAGTTCAAACGTTGCGAGTTGTGAATATCGATGATCAAATAAAAGATTTCCGTTGTTGATGACAGCTTGGGATCTGGAGCGGATATAGGTAAGGAAATCTCAATTCGCTGGCGCGCATATTCAAATTACAGGCATGTATTTTTACTGCAGTTTGCAGCCGTCACATATTTCTAATACCTATACTTATGACTATTACCCTATCGACACATTATAGATTCTGGCTGCATGGCCTAGATTTGTAGCTATTGTTGCAATAGCATCAATGTGGATCATTTAAATATTCCGCTTTGTATTTGAATGCGAACTGCGAAGAAAGGTACGACTCGCTGAAATCGCCGTGTGAAAATACATATTGAATATGCATGATGTATTGAATTCGCAGGGATCACCGATATATCGGCGGGTATTGAAATTGAAAGGTAAAGGATGAAAGCAAGTGATCATTAGAATTAGAAATTGAACCCTGCTAGATCTTACTTTGAGGTTCAGGGAAATCAGAAGAATTGTAGAAGGGACAGACGTCGACGTGCGAAGCGAAAGGGTAAAGCGCCAGAAAGGGGTTGATGGATCTTATAAGAAAGGGTAGGAAATCGAAGATTAATTCAATTATGCAACATATTTCGATGGTGACAATTTGCAAATCTAATACTTGTTTAGTCCACTTATCTAAGATTAAGGTTGGGTTAAACTTTAACGAGTTATAAACCGTTATAGATTCGTTGATGCGTTCTTGAAATCACTTGGACCAAGTCTTTGATTTGAGAATGCAAGGCAAGGTCTTTGAGTCCTTGTGCATCCTGCTTGGTACAGCGCATAATATAAGTATTAGAAAGCACCGAAGGAAAAATAAAATAAAAAGGAAAAAAGGAAGCTTGTAGTTATTATAAAATTCCCAGCGCATACTGTCTGTATATACACAAAGAATTTTCCCCCGGAGAACACGATTTTCAATTTTACCTTAGGATCTCCGACAGACGCACCACACGGCTACGGCTCCAGCTTTCCACCACGCCACTGCAAAATGGTTTGAGTGTGGTGCGTTCGCCTTAGCTGAAGAGCAGAGATGTGTGTGTCGCCATCATGTATATACGTGCACCGTTCGGTCTTCTCCTCGCCTTCGCTTGCTTTTGCTTCTTTTCGGTCGACTTCATGCTAGTCGCATAAAATAAAATCAATCGCCGGGTCACGTGCAGCTAACGTTTTAGGTTTGTGATATTTTACTTTGCCTCCGAGCTCCTTATTATTCAGGACAAGTAACCGAGGGAGTTGTGAAGCCGGAGCGAAGAGAGAGCCAAGCCAAGCCGCTTACAGCTAGTTTACTTACTCTATTTCGAAATCAATATCATTTCGCCTTGCTGGCTTCTACATACTCACACTCCTCTGACTCTGACATATAAGACGCACGCAGAAAAGTGCGTCGATTTTTCTTAGCGAAAAAAATCGCAGTTGTAATAATGAATCTTTGATAGACATAAATTTCTTGTAATAACTTTAGATCACTGGGAAATCTTCATTTCCTAAGTGCAAACGTTACGCTTCTTTCTTTTCGCATTTGTACTTGTGTTTTCTTATATCCACTTCTTGTGTTTGTTGTGTATGCAAAATTCACATGGGTACGTTTTCTCTGTTTTTCCAGGTTTGAGCCTCCAGTCAACAGTCTCCAGATAACGCCGAACAGATAGCAAACTAATGTAAAAAGTTAGTTCGTCCATTTTAGAATCCTCCTCCCCTACACTAGAGCCTACTGATCCTGCTTTCTATTTCTGCTTATCCTATTCCATTGTGCCATTAGTAGCAGTATAGGCTACAGTACAGCAGCATCACAAAAGTTGGGGTGCGGTGTGGGACGTTTGTATACTATGCGAATCCTATGTATTGCAATAATAGATGGATGGGACCCTCGCGTTCAGTGCCATGGTTTGACCATAACAACGCAGATTGCCAAACGTACGGAGGGTGGAGAGCACCCCAAAGGCTACTATTGGGTGGAGCCCATGCGATAATCCCCCGCATTATATCTACCCTCGAAAGCGGAAGTACATACGCGCATAATGCATTGGACGACACGAACATCCAGAATTCAGCAGGAATGAGCAGGAATATAAAGGTCCCGATAGCCTCGATATGCACGTCCCGAGCGGATGGCGCAAACCCCGAAGGAGATGTGCGATTGTGATTCACGCCCGGCCATCCTCGAAGAAGATGCCCATTTAGATTACACATGCCTAAAGTGTGCTCTGCTTCTCAGTTCTATCCACTTTGAGTATAATATACGTCGTCTCTCTGATGCTGATGCTACTTCGCTTCGCTTGTGTATACTTAACAACGACAAAGGCGAACGACATCGACGTCGCCAATGATAAATAATGCCAGCCACTCACATAGGACCCTGTCATCCAAATTGCGAATGCCAGCAGTCAGTAGCAGCAACGTTCAACAAAAACACCACCACGAATGCCACCCGCTAGTGCTAGACTTAGAATGCCATCATGGCATCATCGACGCACACTCGCGTGTCGCGGGTTGCAATATACACAAAAGGGCACATTATTGGAAATCCATACTTTGGACCGACCATACCAACTGGTTACTTAGAGTTGGACGAGTTCGTGTTGGGAGGAAGACAAATTATTAATGCCAAGAAGTATAATAGCAGTTTTACACAACAAAGAATTTTTGGCAGACAAAAATGTGTGGAAACCGTTAACTTTCAACACATTGGTGACGTCCGCATGCCATTCGGAAACCAAATTCGCCGCACTTTTAAGGTCTCAGGTGGTTTTAAGCGAGAAAATTCTTTGCTGTGTAAAACAGCCCTAAAGGCCATGAAATAGGTGCATTTTATGGGAAAAGATTGGAATTCCGCTGTTTTTATTTTGCTACTTTTTACTATGTAAAAAGCTCAAGATTTGGCTTTTGATCTTTCATCTTTCAAATTCCATATAGTACAGCGAACTCGTCTGCTGGATGCAGAATGTTTAGAAGAAACATTATAAGTATAAGGTATGTATATTTTACTCTACTTACAGAAAGGATATTAATATATCGATCCAAAATCATAAAGCCATAAGAACCAGTGAGAGATAAACCAAATGAATTTTTAATCGAAATGAAAAGACTTAAAAACGTGTATAATATTATATTTTCACATTCAGATAAATGCATCTTTTATTTTATCTTATTAGCATTTTAATAATTATTATAATATCAAACAAAACTTAATACTTAATACAATAAACTTCTTAATTTTCGAAAAAAAATATTAATAACTTTAATGGCGTAAATTAATACAAAAATACAAATATAAAGTATGAGTCTCCATTTCCATCAAATCAGTGATAAAAAGCCTCGGTTTCCATTGTGCAGCTGGACATTTTAAAGTACGGAAAACATTCTGCAAAGAAAAATGTATTTTTAATGAAATTATAGTTGCGAAGTGTTTATTTAGGCTTAAACGAAGCATAGGCAAATATTATGGGTAAACAATGCTCGTGCCCTATGGGGCGGACTGCTTGACCACCGCTAACCAACCGATTCCAAAACAACTCGCAACAATTTACGGATAGTCACGGGGATGCATTGCATTAGGGATAGTCACATGGCGTCGGACAGCAAACGCGCGCGCCGTGATTTATGAACTGGCGGACAGCCGAACCGGTCCGGGTGTGAACCCAAGGACCTAAGAATCGTCAA
>JARJDT010004640.1:0-10990 GCA_030264655.1 Leptusa sp. GC000079
ATTCTGGAACTTACTTGAGCCGCTAACATAGCAGCGTAGGGCGACGCTTCGTCGCGATCGGCCTTGACTTTCATGCCGCCCGTGATGCGCGAGATCGTCTCGCGCCCCGAGAGGTCCGTGACGTGCACAAAGGTGTCGTTGAACGACGCGAAGATGTGCGCGACGCCAAAGACAATCTCGCCCTCGCGCACCTGCGGTCCGAGCGACACTTGCACCTCTTCCTTCTGTGTTTTTCCTTTACGCGGGGCCATATTTACCTAGAACAACAACACCGCGTTAACTCGCAAGCTTCATAACCTATAAACCCCGACAACAACACGACAATCGCCACAAATCTGCAAATAATTCCAACATCCGTGTGGCAAAACGCACTTTTCACACATCAATCAACGCACGAAAAAACTTTGTAACACTTTCAACGCTTATTTGCTGGAAATTATCGCCGATTGATCAATTATCGATGTTTGAAGAAAATACTTACGTTGTGTTTCTAACAGCGAATATGAAAGAGGGCTGTCATTTGTCAGTGTCAAACTTAATGTCAACGATGTCAGAACAAACCACGCATGCGCAATGTACCCGTACGAAGTTACACGAACTCATGCGAACAACGTGAGGAACTTGTCCAAGAGATGTCGCTGTGGAGGAAACCGAACGGGCGCAAAGCAAACTAACGCGAGCGCGAGGGGCCAGTGGACTGCGATCCGCTCGCCATATTTGTTGTTGTTGATGGGGGAGGTTGAGTGCCACGGGTGGATACAGTCAGTGCTCGCAGTCAGCGCATAATCTTGTCCGCAAAGCGTCAACGGCGCCCCGTCTACACGTTGCGAGGTAAGTGATCGCGCGAAGACGCCGACGATTCGCAATCGCAAATCAGTTCTCGTCCTAAGCACAGAACCGCGAGAACCCAATTCAATCCAATCCATTTCGTCTCCGCTGATTGCTGTCAAATGATATCTGTGTGTGTGTGTGTGTGTGTGTGTGTGTGGCATGTGTGTGTGTGTGTACCAACGCGAATAACGCGAGCGAACGCGAGAAAATCACTGAAAATGGGCCATGAGCGCGAGAAAAGTGAAAGCAGATGCATGATTTGTGAGTTTTCTCGTTGCCCCTCGTCCGCCAGTGATGTTTCACGGGTAATTTCGCTCGAAAACCGTGCTTTTCACTGGTGTCTGTTTGCGTGCATGTGAGTTGCGAGTGTGTGCAACCCTCCTGTGAGAGCTCGCTGCTCTGGTAAAAAGCGAGTTCTTTGTTTAAAATCTCGAAAGTCGAAGCCATCGATGAGACAAGCCGCAATCGGCGCAATCATTTTTCGCTGCCCTAGTGAGCAAACAATGCGCTTTTGTTGCAGAGCCAACGCGCATCGAAGTCAGCCAGCGAACGGAAACGAATCGTGTGTAAAATGTGCGCGCATTGTTATCGCAGTGTGATCGTGTCAGGTGGTACTCGTCTTATCAGTGCGTATCCGCGATTGTTGCACATTTCACGCTAGTTGTCGGGCCCCGCACGAGAGCGTCGTCCACGTTTCGAATCGCCGGTTTGTGCGTGCGTCTGTCTGTCCTGCCTGCTGTGTGTGGTAACGCGCGTGTCGCGTGCGAATTCTCTACGTGCTACGGTGGCGGGCGCAGGCGGTGCGAACGTCGGCGGCGGCGGCAACGGCGGTGCTGGCGGCGCCGCGGCCGAGCATGCCGTCGCCTCGGCCATGATGGATTGGGAGGAAGTCGATCGGTTCAGCTTCGAGGATTCGGACCGCTTCGAGGAGGACTCGCTCTGCAGCTGGACGTCGGAGCCGGAGAGCTTGTGCAACAACTGGCGCGGCTGGAAGCGGCAGAGCAATGGGGGCACCTTCGTCAGCTATAGTGCGAATCCATCCGCTGGCAAGAACAAGAGCATCTCCGAAGGTAACAAAAACACACGCTTTTTTCGATTATTTTTGTCATAAAAGGGTGTTTTTCAGGAAAATTGTAAAAATTTTCAAAAAATGTGTTTTTCTCTTTTTTTTGTTATAAAAACAAAATGGCCGTTGTCATTTCGTTGTTGTAACTCGAAAGGAAGGCGAACAGCTGACAAGTAGACGAAATTGTTCTTCAAGGTCGTCTGAACCTTTTTTATCTCTTTTTTTCTCTCTTTTTTATTCGAGTTGAGGGTTCTTTGCTTTGTTGACTTGTGAACAGGTTGCAGGTGTTTCTTACTTGTATTCTTCCTTTCGTCTCAAAAACTCAATCGTTTTAAAAGTAAAAACTTTAAGAAATTAAAATTTATTTTTAATGTTTTTATTAATTTTTTGTAAATAATTTGAAAGTGTCTTTTATTTAAATATCGAACGAGATTAATAGTGGATTAGTAGAAAGAAAGAAAGAAGCCGATGGTCTGCGGTCAGCAGGCGGGCAGACATCGCCGCAGGCCTAAGCCAACGACCTCACACTCTCAACAGTTATTCTTCAACTTTTAACTCGTTAATCCTCAGTCAACTCACCTTAAAACCACTTTTAACTCGCTTTGTTTTCTTTCTTTTCCCTTTGTTTCCGATTGGTTTTCAACGTTAAATTTTAACAAATCGCTAGCAAATCTCTTTCGTCTCGTGTTTTGTTTATTTTCGACTTTAATAATGGTTTAAAGCAAGAAAACAACATATTTGAATCGAATAAACCGCCTAATGCTTATAGGATTTCATTTCTCAACATAAAACAACACGTTTGTCGCTTGTTTTATATGTTTGTAGTAGTTCTTTACAGGTCGTTCACATTTCGCGTCACTTTTATTTACACATTGATGGTTTACAACAATAAAACGTGACAACGTCGCATAAACCAATAAACCATTTTCATTGGTTGTTTTTTTGATTTCATGTATATGAGTTGAGTCCGCGCATGCGCAATACGCGTAAAAGCAACGTTGCCTCGTTTTCTACCATTGATAATACCAAAGTCAGCTGTTTTCCACGTTTTCTTTATAATAATTTTCGAATTAATGCTATTAATTGCATAAAATTTTAATAAATCTGCATTCTTCTATGAAATACCATGTTTGTTTCTTGTTTTGTTTGTTGTACTGGTTTTTTCTGGTCGTTTACATTTTGCTTCACTTTTATTTATACTTTGATCGTTTACAATAGAATAAAACGTGACAACGTCGCATAAACCAGTCAACCATTTTCATTGGTTGCTTTTTGAATTAGTTTGGTTGTGTTCAGTCCGCGCATGCGCATTGCGTTCAAAAAGCGACGTTGTCACGTTTTCTATCACTAATAATACCAAAATCAGCTGTATTAATCTTATTTTTAAAGTAAAGCTTGAATTGCTGCAAATAATTCATGAAGTACTTCTTCAAAACTACTTTTGACTCTCCTTTCATTGAGTATTTTTGTTGTTTTAAAACAAGAAAATAACACAATAAACTGCCTGATGCGTATAGAATTTAATTTCGTTTCCGAAAAACACGTTTCTTGCTTTCCTTTTATTTACACTTTGATCTTTACAATAGAATAAAACTTGACAACGTCGCATAAACCAGTAAACCATTTTCATTGGTTGTTTTTTGAATTAGTTTGTTTGAGTTAAGTCCGCGCATGCGCATTGCGCACTAAATTTGCTCAAAAAGCAACGTTGTCACGTTTTCTATCACTAGTAACACTGAAGTCAGCGTTTTTTGCCGTTTTTTTTTTGCAATAAATTACGAATTGATGTAATTCAATTGTAAATAATTCGATTTTTGCAGTTGATCGGCCGGTAGTGCCGTCCCTAACCGAACTAGCAGCCAAGTGTGTGGCCTCGCACATCCCCTTCGAGCTCGTCGAGCACTTCTACCCACCGGTGCCGGAACAATTGCAACTGCGCATCGCCTACTGGTCGTTCCCCGACAATGAGGAAGACATCCGGCTGTATTCCTGCCTGGCGAACGGCTCCGCCGACGAGTTCCTCCGCGGCGACGTCCACCATCGCAATCATTGCGTCAAGGACCCCCTGCAAATCGGTGAGTCCTTTGTCCTAGAGTTGTCCTAGTAGAGTTGTTTTATGGTCATGCTGCCTTTTTGTGGTCGGTAGGCTTTCATTTGTCGGCGAGCGTCCAGCAGAATCCGCGCATGCCGCCGCAGAAGGTGGCCGTCACGTTCGACCGCCGCCGCATCTCGTCCTGCCTGTGCACGTGCACGTCGCAGGCGTACTGGTGCTCGCACGTGGTCGCCGTCTGCCTGACGCGCATCCACTGGCCGCACCTGGTGACGCTGCGCGCGCCCGTCTCCGAGTCGCTGTCGCGCCTCCACCGCGACCAGCTGCAGAAGTTTGCGCAGTACCTGATCTCGGAGCTGCCGCAGCAGATCCTGCCCACGGCGCAGCGCATCCTCGACGAGCTGCTCTCGAGCCAGCCGTCCGTCATCAATTCGGTGTGCGGCGCGCCGGACCCGACCGCCGGCGCCTCGGCAACCGACCAGACCTCATGGTACCTGGACAACAAGGCGCTGCACGGCAACATCAAGAAGATCCTCATCAAATTCTGCGTGCCGGCGCCGATCGTCTTCTCCGACGTGAACTACCTGAGCACGACAGCGCCGCCAGCGGCGCAGGAATGGACCTCGCTGCTGCGGCCGCTGCGCGGGCGCGAACCCGAAGGCATGTGGAACCTGCTGTCGATTGTGCGCGAGATGTTCAAGCGCAACGACCGCAACGCCATCCCGCTGCTGGAGATCATCACCGATGAGTGCATGGCGTGCGAACAGATCCTCGTCTGGTGGTTCAACACCAAGGTGGCGCTGCTCAACGGCAGCAGTGGTTACGGCGGCGGGGGCGGCGGAGGCGGCGGCAAGCACAACAACGTCAATAGTAACACGCACGCGTCGCAGCACGCCTGCTCGTCGCTGTGCGACGAAGTTGTGGTCCTGTGGCGCCTTGCGGCGCTCAACCCGGGGTTGGCGCCGCAGGAGCGCGATATGCTCCACCATCAGTTCACCACGTGGCACCTCAAGGTGATGGAGAAGGTGGCCAAGTGCCGCACGGGCAGCAACAACAACAACAAGAACGGCGGCCTCAAACTGGACCTGGAGGTGTTCACCGGGTTCAAGCCGGCCATCGAGGCGTGCTACCTGGACTGGGAGGACTACCCGATGCCGGGTATTACGTACACGCAGGACACGAACCCCATGTATCATTGCCCGTTTACGTGCTTCAAGCATTCCGGCGGCGACGCTGGCGCGGACAAGGTGCCCCAGGTGAATTCGAGCAAGGCGGTGCTCAACTGCGAGCACCACGTGTCGACGCACGCGGCGCGCCACCATCGCGTCACGCGCCTCAACTGGGACATGGTGGGCATTCAGCATGAGCGCGTGTTTGGCGAGCGGCGCGACGGTACGCGTTCGAGCGTCTCCAGCGAAGGCTTCTGCGAGAACGACGACGAGATGCTCATGCATCCGCCGCAGGTCTTTATGTACGACTCGCACGAGGGCGCCAGCGACTCGTCGTCGTCGAGCAGCAGCAATATCGATTCGAATAACCCGTCGGGCTCGGGTCTGGGCAGTACCAGTGACGATGACAAGGAGAAGGAGAGAAAGGCGCTGGCGGAGAAGCTGGTGTTGGACAAGGCGGCCGCCGCTAAGGATGCGGCCGACCTGGGGGAGGCGTCCTCTAGCGCAGGCAGCGATGAGTACAATGTGTACTTTTTCAATTCGAAGGAACCCGTTGAAGCCGGCAAAGACGGTAAGGACGCGGCGAAGGTCAAGGACGACTCGAACGTATTCGCCAACCTGCGCAAGTCGGACGACCCCTGGGATGTGCTGTTTGCTCGCGCCGAGGGTCTGCACGCGCACGGCCACAACCGGGAGGCGTGCATGCTCGCGGTGAAGCTGGCCGAAGAGCTGCTGGCGAACCCGCCCGATCTGATGATCGACATACCGCCGATTCCGAAGCGCAAGGGCAAGAAGCAGCAGGTCAACCCGGCGACGCACCAGCTGAGCTGTCTGGCGTCGGCGACGCTCGCCAAGTGCGCGTTCCTGTGCGCGGTGCTCGCCGAGAACGCCGAGCACTCGCATCTGGCGTTCCGCGTCGGCATGTTCGGCCTGGAGATGGCGCGCCCGCCCGCGTCCACCAAGCCGCTCGAGGTGAAGCTGGCCAATCAGGAGTCGGACCTCGTGAGCCTCCTCAAGAAGATCCCGCTCGGCCACCGCGAGCTGCAGGCGCTGCGCGAGCGCGCCGACCAGCTCAAGGAGGGCACGCTGCGGTCGCGCGGCGAGGCGATGCTGCCCATTATGCTGGCCAGCTTCATCTTTGACGCGCTCGCCATGCCCAATGTGGTCCTGGGGCGCGACCGCACTCGGCCGCAAAACGGCCGACTGCCCACGGACGAGATGCTCGGCTTCGAGGCGGCCGTCGCCGCCCTGGGACTCAAGGCGAATGTCTCTGAGGCGGACCACCCTCTGCTGTGCGAGGGTACGCGGCGGCAACGCAGCGATCTCGCCATCACCCTGCTGGTCTTCTACAAGGACATTTGCTGGAAGGTGGCGCGCATCATGGACCGCCTGCTGGACAGGGAGATACATCAGTTGCTCAAGACGCCCATTCTGAGCTCGTACTACTCGAGCAATCCGCCCATCAAGAGCCAGTATTCGAACCTGAAGCGCGAGGAGCACGACAAGGTCATTCCGATGAGCTCCTTTATGCCGCAGCCGGAGATGCTCCCCGATATGAGCAACGGCTCGCGCCCGCAGAGCTCGACCAGCGCCGAGCTGGAGCAGACTATGAGCGGCCTGTCTATGGGCGGGCCGTCGACTAGCGCGGGACCGCCCACGCAGCCGACTCTGGCCACGCCGACGACCACGACGACGCGCACCAAGGAGGGCCGCTACAAGGGCAAGCGCGCCTATCCGTCGATTCCCAACCAGCCGTCGGAGGCGAGCGCCCACTTTATGTTTGAGCTGGCCAAGACGGTGCTCATCAAGGCGGGCGGGTCGAGCAGCACGTCGCTGTTCACGCAGCCGAGCACCAGCCAGAATCATCACGGGCCGCATCGTGCGCTGCACATGTGCGCCTTCCAGCTGGGCCTCTACGCTCTGGGGCTGCACAATTGCGTGTCGCCGAATTGGCTCAGCCGCACTTACTCGTCGCACGTGTCGTGGATCACCGGCCAGGCGATGGAGATAGGCGCCGCGGCCATTTCGTTCCTCATCGAGACGTGGGAGGCGCACCTGACGCCGCCGGAAGCTGTAAGTATAGCGGACCGCGCGTCGCGCGGCTGCGACCCGAACATGGTGCGTGCCGCGGCCGAGCTGGCGCTCAGCTGCCTGCCGCACGCGCACGCCCTCAACCCGCAGGAGATCAGCCGCGCAATCCTGCAATGCAAGGAGCAGAGCGACCTGATGCTCGAGCACGCCTGCCTAACGGTGGAGACAGCCGCCAAGGGCGGCGGCGTCTACCCGGAGGTGCTCTTTCAAGTGGCGCGCTACTGGTACGAGCTGTACCTGCGGCATACGCCCGGCGGCGAGCAGATTATCGACAATGAGTCGCACGATCAGTGCTTGGACGCGCACGGCGCTCTTGTCGCGCTGATCGAGACGCCCGAGATGTCGCAGCCGCCGCCGGTGGTCGTGACGACCGCGCCGCAGTACGTGCCGTACGCGTACGGCTTCACGGTGCATCCGCATCTGAGTTACGGGGGCCCTTTACACCCGCCGCCTCACATGCAGATGTACTTGTCGGCGCCGCCGCCGCCGCAGTTCCAGGCGCCGCCACAGGGCCAGTACCCGATGCCGCCGCCCACACAGTTGCCCGGGCCGGGGCAATTCCACGCGCCGCCCGGCGGCGGCTATCCGCCGCAACAGGCGCCGTATCAGCCGCAGCAGGCGCCCTACCAGCCGCCGCCGCCCAGCTACAGCGGCATGCCGCCGCCCCTGCACCCGTATTACGGGGCGCCTGTGACGGTTGCCCCGCAGGCGGCGCGCCCCGGCCATATGTACGCGTTGGCGCCCAGCGTGCAGCGCCCGCCGCACCGGCAGCAGCTGAATCCGACGCAGCTGCGCTACTTGCTGGCGGCGTACCGCGTCGGGATGCTGGCGATGGAGACGCTGGCGCGCCGCGTCCACGACGACCGGCCGCAGGCGAAGTACGCGCGCAATCCGCCCTACGGCGAGGATGTCAAGTGGCTGCTGCGCATCTCGAAGCATCTGGGCACGCAGTATCTGCACCAGTTCTGCGTCTCGGCGGTGAACTCGATCGTCAGTCCGTTTGTGCTGCATGACGTTGCCATGGAGGCGGCGCAGTATCTGGGCAACTTGGGGCGCAATAACCCCGCGCTGGTGATGCGCACGGCGCTGACGCCGCTGGTGCAGAAGTGCCAGCAGATGTACATCCAGTGCATGCACCAGAAGCTCTACCATCTGACGTCGGCCGACTATGAGGACTTTATCAGTATTGTCTTGGCGGCGCGCGCCGCTTTCCAGATCACGCAGGATGGCTCCGCCCAGTTTAAGGAATGGCTACAGTCGATCAAAAGGTACGTACTGCGGGATGCCGCGAATTGTAGCTAATTTTCGGTGTTTTTTTGCAGGTCAAAATCGTGCAAGAAAGATCTCTGGACGCAGATCAACACCGCCCTGCAGGCGAACCCCAAATGACAACGGCCGGAGGTGCCGCCGCCGGCAGCCACGGCGAGCGACGGGGCCGCACCGCCGACGCAATCCGCGCCGCCGGCGCCTATCATGACTGCGATGGTCTACCAGCCGGCGGCGCGCCCCCTCAACGAACAACACTGGCAGCATCCGCATCCGGATCTCAGTTGATCGACAACCACGACATTTGTGTGAAGTTTTCGTTGTGAATGAACCAAAACGCAACGGTTGTTCAGTGTTGCTCAGTGCTCAGGTCTCTCTGCCTTCATTCATCCATCAGATCATCAAACAAACTGTAATCTTAACCTTAAACTTAAATTATCTACATAATTAATGTGACACATCAACATTCGCAATTGAATTTTTGAAGAAGAAGAAGATGAGAAAATAGTTATGTAATGTAAGCAGCAGCAGTTAGCATAGCACACTCGTATCTATGCGCGCGCTTACTTGTCGCACTCGTTGTGCAAATTGCTATTTTTGATTATTAGTGATGATTATTTATAATTAATTGTTCTTGTTTACTTTTTTTAACAAGATTATCGCGATTTGCAAAGCAAACAGTCGAATGAAGACTAATTAATTGAATGACTGATAACATAAGAAGTAATCTTAAAATATATGGAGTGAGTGTTGAGAGTTGGATGCTTGATGTTGTGCCTGAATGTTCTTCGTTTCTATTATTGATTCATTGATTGATTAGTTAGTTAAGTTTTCATTTCGTTTCACTTTGATTTTGACTTGAAACTTTTGAAAAAATTGAAAAAAAAACAAAAATATTAATTTTAATAATTATATATTATAAATATAGTTCTATAAACTATTGATATTGATAAATGATAAGAAACTGAAATATTATAAAAGACAAATATCGTAAGCAGTATCCGAAATTGAAAACATTTCGCGTTTCCACGCAATTTCCGACTTTTTTTTATATTTGTGCCAACTTTGCTTATTTCAAACATAAATGCAACAAGTTTTTGACTAAATAACTCTATTTACATAGCATTTAAATTAATAGTGTTATATGTAAAGCTATTGATCTCATACTCTTAAGATGCATAAATTAATTAATTAATTAATAATCAATTACAATCACCATTTATTGATTGGGGAAGTTTCGACGAAACAAGCGCACGAAATTCTTGTGCCTTTGAAGATTCTCTTTTGTTTCCCTCAAAATTTGTAAAATCTATGAATTTCATCATCGCTCGGAAACAAATTGATTGTGTATTTTTTATAGTTTCACGATTTACACAACGTCGACGTGCGCACTTTCATCGAAACTTCACGCAACTATCGGGAAATGTTCTTATAAAAAGCACGTTCTATGAGAAGTGAAGTTACATTTTTATAAGTACATTTTTGCAGTAATTTCTATTTGACGATCATTTTCATAAGTAATTTTTGTTTTTATGTGAAGATATGAAAAGAAGAGAAAGAGACGAGATCAACAATTTTATCCTGAATTCATTTGACGATGTATTAAATAATTGAACAATTTCGATTTCACATCCATAAATATATAAATAAATCGCTAACATATTCATACATTGAAACCTGATTGTTCTTTTTACTTGGTTTTCACCGGCAATTCCTTCTTATAGAACTAATATAGGAAACATAATTACACATCTAATATCAAAGACTCTGGGTAAGTACTAATCAGATTCATTTCATTTTTAGGCCAACACTCAATAAAATGTATTACAATAGCACAAGAAGATATGTCGTTGAAATATATTTCCCTCGGTATTCCATTCTTTACTTCTTTGATTGCGAAGATTCAAATGGTCGGTAATTTCAGATTTTGGTATCTAAATTAAGTTTTGACTTTAAGTTTCTGAAATATCTGTAAATGGGCTTTTCTGTCAATTCGTACTTTTCCATTAAGTGAATTTTTAACCGAGTTTTCAACCGAGTTGATTTTCTTGGGGAAATATTCCTCCGACAAGGCCACCGGTCTCAAACGATAGGTGTTTTCATAATTTTCACTTGCAACTCATGTGATCTTGATACAAAATGAGCAATATTCGTATTAGGTCAAAAATCTAAATTTTCGAAAATTACTTTTCCCACTTGTGGAACATACTTTTCTATGTTTCTAACTAGGCCGTCTTTTTTGTATTTAAGCCTTTTCTGTATCTCCCATAGCTTGCTTGTTATGGCGACTATTGTCTTTTTCGGTGGTTTTTCGCGAATATTTGGACAGCCCTAATAGTTAGGGCAAAAGTATCTTCGGGGAACTTAAAGGCAATTAAATTTTGCGTCTTTTTTGAATTTAAGACTTTTCTGTATCTCCCATAGTTTGCTTGTTATTGCGATTTTTGTCCCTTTTTCGCGAATATTTGGACAGCCCTAATTGTTAGGACAAAAGTATCTTCAGGGAACTGAAAGGCA
>JARJDT010004681.1:0-17121 GCA_030264655.1 Leptusa sp. GC000079
ACAAGCAAACTCTGGGAGATACAGAAAAGTCCTAAATACAAGAAAGACGCAAAAATTAATTGCCTTTGAGTTCCCTGAGGACACTTTTGTCCTAACTATTAAGGCTGTCCAATTATTCGCGAAAAACCAACGAAAAAAAGACAAAAGTCGCCATAACAGGCAAACTATGGGAGATAGAGGAATGTCTTATATACCAAAAAGACGCAAAAAATAATTGTCTTTAAGTTCCCTGAAGACACTTTTGCCCTAACTATTAAGGCTTTCCAGAGATTCGCGAAAAACCACCGAAAAAAAGACAAAAATCGCCATAACTAGCAAACTATGGGAGATACAGGAAAGTCATAAATTCAGTTGTGTAGCATCAATTTGATTGATTAGAAATTATTTTTATTGATCAGCATCAGTTTAATGCAATTTGAAACATTGTAAGAACAACAAACTTAGTTTATCTACCAAGGTGAACCAGTTGGCCGAATGGTCAATTCGTTGACTTGCACATGTTGCGGTGTGCCAACAGCGTACAGCACAGCATCCGCAATATCTTGACTTTGTAACATTGGCATATTCTTGAACATCGCCTTCATTTCTTCAGACATTTCTTCGCCAGGGTTGGCAAGAATCTCGGTTTGCACCACACCGGGACTAATGCTCGTTACCTTGATCTTAGTCTTCTGCGCGACTAACTCTTGTCGCAACATTTCCGACAAGTTGGTCACGGCGTGTTTAGAAGCAGCGTACACACCAATTTTGGGTAAGTACATATTTGAATGACCGACAATACTATTGATGTGGACAATATGCCCGTCGATGTTATGAGCCATCATAATCTTGGAAGCTTCCCGTGTAGCAATGCACAAACCCATCACGTTCGTGTCCATGACTCTGCGCCAATTCTCGGTGCTGCCGGAAACCAAGTCGGTCCTGCATGCCACGCCCGCGTTGTTGACCAGGACATGCACCAAACCGACGTTCTTCGTGGTCCATTCAAATGCTTTGAGGATGTCTTCCTCGACAGTTATATCGCATTTCACCGCGTGGAGTTTGCCTTTGGCGCCGGATTTGGCGAGGGCGTCAGCTTTAGCTTGCACGCGTTCTACTCTCCGTGCCAAACCAACAACCTTTTGGGAATTTGTTAATCAATTATTTTTATTTTGAAATATTTTTGAAAATTTTGAAAATATGTTAGTTACTAGCATTCCGGACTTGACGAAACTTTCGGCGATTGCTTCCCCAATGCCGGAACTTGTGCCGGTTACAATTGCGACTTTTCCTGACCAACGTTCCATGATTCTTGGTTTATTTTGTCGAGTGTTGTGTCGTGATCACGTTACAATGTGAAAGTGCCAACACAGAATACTTGTTTATCTATTTTAAATGCAAACTCTTATCACTTATCAGTAATAGAAACACTATGTATTTCAGTTATCAACAGGGTGATTGAAAAATGACACATTTTCAAGCCCTGTTAACAAAATAATAATGTACAATGACTTTAATTTTATTTCAGTTTTAGTGACAGTGCCTAAAATCACACTACTTGTATCATGTATTTCTAATGTAAACACTCATCACTTATCTTCAATTGAAGGACAACGTTTTTGAGTTATCTACAGGGTGATTTTCAAATAGCGGATTTTCATAAAAATCTGAAAGCAAAATTATATTCTGTAAATTTGCAAGATCACCCTGTATATTTCGAGTGATTAAAGCAATTGTTACATAAGCATCATGAGTACCAAAAATAGCGATAAGGAAATTGTAAGCTGCCTGAAAAGTGTATGTTGGCATACAAGTCAAATAGTCAAATGAAATTTGTAAACTAGTAAATAAAGTCTGTTCGTATAAGATGTTTAAATATTGAAAGGTCTTGTAGACGAGCGGTGTCAGTCTTAACCCTCTATCTCTATCGAGACATGTCGAATATAGATGGATATTTCTAGTCCTAGTTGAAAGAGAGCGTAGGCAACATCCGGCGGGATTAGTCCGGATCTATCCAGTTCGCAACACTCTGGAGGATTGCAGGAGCAGTACTTGAAGCAAGCAGCAAGCAGGCAGGCCGACGACACACCGTCGTCGAAAACCCGGTAGACGTGTACCGAATACATCCATCACTTAACGTATTTGGGTTGCGTTTAGTGTCTAGTCGAAAACCATCAGGAATATTTGTTTCTCTCACCTCGCGCGCCTCGCCCGCCTCGCTTCTTTCGTGTATTTCCCGTATTTCTGTGTGATGTTGTATGCGCCAAACGAATTACGACGAATGTGAAGTTTGCTTGCTGTCGGTCGCGGCGCGCGCTTTTGTTAAGTCATTTATTTAAAGATTCACGACTGATGCTTCGGCTTTCTACCACTTCTGCCACCTAGAAGCTGCGAACGCGAAGAGCAAGACACAGGAAAGGCATTTCACGTATTGCGCCGCCCCCGAAACTAAAACCTAAAACCTTAACAACATTATAACACACAGCACAAAGGGAATTCTTCGCAAGCGGCTCGCATTTCGAAACAAAACACAATGAATCATTAACTTTGCCTCTTTGCCTACAAATTCAGCGCTCTGTCATACACACCAATACTGAGTGTTTCGACAATTTATTTATTTATTGAAATAGAAAATGTTAAGCACGATTTGAATTATGTTGAGATTGATCGATCACTATCTATCTTTTTGTTGGCAAGTTCAAACTTGTGCTATTATTCCATCACATTGACTTATTTTGATGGCAAATCTTATTGATTGCATTATACCTAATAACATAAATTCTTAAATAGAATACAAACGTGATGCACATAATGCATTAGGTTTACTTTGTTGTATCCACACATGTACAACATCATATTTAATCGTATTGTCGTCTAACGAACCGGCGTATAACTAACTAAATTTCAGTCGGAAAATTCAACATTCTATCTGCATGTGTTTGAATCTTTAGGCCGTATGTGTCGGCAGAGTGTAATTCTATTATCTTTAGCTTTAGACTTAGAATCCGAAATGAGTTTTGCCATATGTATGGCACGTGCATGTTTTGCCATCACACAACAAAATATAATATTAATTCACGGTTTAAATTTGGTACAGTTTGTATTTGTAGTTTATCCTTGACGGTAAATACAGTGTACTGATTTTTGCCATGACTCGAGTGCAACCTTAAACTATTTATTAATTTCTTGCCTTGCAAGTACACAGTAAAGGAAGAAATCTCAAAACTTTGTAGTAGTCTGCAAAGCAGATGTTGAACATGTACCAAGAATAAGTTCCTGCTAATGCCGTTATACTACTATAAGAATCTGACATTTTAATTAATTTCCTTTTCCTCGAAACACTGCGAAACCGTTCAAGTTCGCTCTAAGTGCTCGCAAAGATATTTGCTCTTTTCGCCTCGCGTTTCCATCATCATCGTACATCGCGCAGTCCAGCTGTAGGTTTTCCATGAACCATAAGGAATCAATATCACAATATCTTGCTTCCATGTTTTTATTTTCGCACTGACTATTCGGTATAAATGAGGTCAAGTAAACTTAAGTTATGCAAATGCATTAAAAATATTTGTTTGCATATTCCTGGAAATTTCCTATTTTAAAATACGCGCACACAATTGACGATTGGCTAGGCGCATTCGACGACAAGATAGCAATACAAGGAATGTAAAAGAATATTTATACAGTCGGTCTAGTCAGTTTGCGCGAAGAAAAAAGCAGACGGCTGAAAGACGGGAAAAAGGAAGATGATATCTTTCGGTTTTGCGCGAAAACTTTTCGGATTTAATGTGCCGTATCTAAAACGAGGAGGACTCGCGATAACTAAGTACGGCATCATAACGCTTAAAACTTTTCCAATGGAAAGGACGACAGGACAGGAGCAAAGCCGCAAACAACAAGCGTCCCTGTGTTCTTCATTCTTCACTTCGACTCTCTCTATAGAGCTAACGCGATGTGTTTGTCATCATTCAAAACAATCCTTATTGTAGCAGACAAGAAGCGGGACTATTTCCAATTCCGAATGATAATTATTAGCGTGCAAGATGGGCTTGTTTTTGAGTCTGCAACTCTTCCCGTTCTGTTGTGACGGCAGATTCGAATTGGAAACAAGAAAACTTTCGGCTTTTTGGCAATTTGGCCGTCGGTTGTGTTTTTAGGATCAAATAGGTAGAGGGGTTTGTGTGTCTCGTTTCATTTCGAATGAAATAATGCTACCGCTGCATCCGGAACTTGACGTTAATGATCAATTTATTTCTCTATTTTCTATTTTCTTCCATCTTTTGCTCGCGAAAATTGTCGCTCCAGACAAGCTTCTTCTGCTTCACGCTTCACTATACAAGTTTATGTTTCCTGATCTGCGACAAAATATGTTGTCTATTATTTTCAGATTTTCTCGTTTACGCAAAAACTCCCAAGATAATTTGCGCTGTAAATCGGCAATCTTCAGATCGATGATTAAATAATACATCGGATAAAATTAAAGCAATTTGTTCAGGCAAGTGCAATTTTTCATGCGAAACAATGAAAACGGTTTAACGCATTGGGTCCGAGTGATAATTTGTCCCTATCAAAACGGTATATTTCCCATGAATACATGACAAATCGACCAATTTTTTCACTGTAGACACATGGACAAAGAACACCCTCCACTTTATCTCTACACTTCTACATTCGATTTAGTTACTTGATAAAAGCAAGTCTATTAATTTGAAAATTTTAATAAAATAACTTTTGCGATTACAATATTAATAAAGCGATAATGGCTATGGGTAGTTTTTAATTAACTTGTTGATTAAAATTTACATTTACTGTACAAAGTGTTCGCATGCCTTGGACGCTATCATCGAATCAATTTACAGTAAGAGTACTCACTCTGGTTGCTGGTTGCAAATTGCATTTGATTAAAATGATGAATGCGTTTTTGGTGCTATACGTAAAAGTTCTAATGTTGTTTGCACACATATTTTGGTATGCATAGATTGATTAACAAATTCATTGTGGGCGGTTTACGGTAAAGTGCGTCGAGAAATTTGGTAAAATATTTATTTCGCGATCAATTATATCGCGAATCAAGTTACTAGTAAATTATTAAATGTGAACACTGCGTGAGTGTTCATCAACAGCGCATTAATTATAGATATGCGTAAATCCATCAACATTTTCGGGTTTAAACGCGTTAAATATATGGTTTTCACGATTGAAACTTGGGAAAAATTGTTTGTGAATGGACTTTAAATGATTGTTTTGCTCCTATAACCTGGAAAAAACTTGAATAGAGGCAACTGGAATGATTTAAGTTTATCTAAAAGTAAAAGCAGCATTCGCTTGAGTTAACTTAGAAACTTGAGCAGTTTTGCAGCGTATCAGATTCTGGGAAGAAACATTTTATAAGATAAAAGTGAGAAGATCAACCGCCAACCTGCGAAATTAATTTCATTTGCTACCTTGCGCTTGACAAAAGCGTTTTTTAACATTTGCGCTACTTAACGCGAGTTCTTCACAATCACAAGCACTGCGGAAGCAAAATTTATATGAAGATATGATTTACATTGCTTTGCGATAATATCTAAGAACCCCAATTAGAATTATCTCATTTATCTCGTAAATTTTCAAAAGCGCGCGCCGCACGCTTAATGTTGGACGAATGCCATCGCAGAAATTGGCAATGTGTAATTACAACTTCTTTCAGCAACCGCGCACCCAACAGCTAACAGCTTCCTTATTAACGCGACTGTTACAATTTCCTCTAATTTCCTTAAAGTGCGCGCGCGTGGAATTTTTCAAACATTTTCACGACATGTATTTTCGTTAAAGTATTTGGCTGTAGTCGAATTTTATCAATGCGTAAAAAACACCTATGCAAACAATCAGGGCCGTACCCGGTTGAAGTTGAAGCTTTGCTCCCCCACCTCCCTCGTTTTGTAATTTTGACCCCTTTATAATTTTTATTTATTAATTTAAATTTTGGTATCAGAAGTTAATTTGAGCTTAAAAAAATTATTTGGTTACGGCCCTGCAAAGAACAATACATCAAGGTTGTTTCGGCATTAGTATGGCACATGTGATGGAATAAGAAAGCGGAGAATTCCACAGGCTTGTTCTATTATTGACAAGCCTGCGAGACCTGATTGCAATGGAGCACTTTATTTAAAATTGAACGTGTGAGCGGAAACAGAAGAGAAGTTTGTTGTTTTTTCGCGCCATGTGAATCTCGTATGCACACCCCTACTGATTACGTTATACAATATGCATCTTTTCTCAACGGTACATTCCTACCAACATGTGTGCTGCTCGTCTAGTATGTGCATTTTTCTTCAGGTTTTTCGCAAACTTAAACCCGGAGTAAGTTTCCTGCATAAATTTGTAAAACTTCGCATCTAACATTTGATCGATTACGGCCACCTATTCCACAAACATTCCCATAAATTTACTCGCAAACTTAGCAAAATGAAAACAAAACTACTGAAATGTGGTAGTCCTGGATACGCATAATTTATCGACCATTTCTTTCCGTCAAATATCGTCGACATCTTCGTATTGCGAAATTCGTCTGAATGTGACGAAAATTATCGCTTGCGTTAGGGGAAAGGATTTTTCGGGGTACGGAATCACATTAAGGGTTTTTTCGTATAAATTCCGAATAAACGCGTTAAGTTAACAATGACTCGATTTTTAACGACTTATGCACGCGACTATGTCCCGTATGAATCTTGCAAGGTGCGAGAATCTTTTCGGAGGAAACGTGACACGTGGAAACCTATTGAACGTGCTTATGAAACACATCTAGCGAACACGAGCACTGATAAACCGACTACTGCATGGGAGCCTAAAGAAAATGCCAGTGACTATTTAAAAAATACGGTAAGTGCACCCCATCATTCTTCGTCTTCTTCGAAAAAGTAAAAATTTATTCAAATCAAAACAGCACATGCGAACAAAAGTCGACAAGTAGAAAAACATTTAAGCGGGGCGTAAACTTTGCCATTGCAAAGTTTTGTGCGATTTGCCAACTTTTGCTTTTACTTCATGATTTTATCAGGCATAACAAGAGCCGTCAACCTTTGTGTTCATTAAATAAAATTACCATTTGTTTATTCTTCGCTTTTTCTTTTTCAGTTTGCGAAAGAAAATGTTAAGGCGGCGAAGGTGCAATTCGACACACCGCTTAGTTGTACGAATGTTAGCGATTACATTAAAGAACATCAACGCCAATCAGTTTATAAGACTGATTATACCAAGTACAGAGAGTTTACACCAAAAGTAAAACCTCAACTGAAGTGTGTAAAAGTGCATGATTTCTTTGCCGATCCGCTTTCAACGAATCACATCGAATTTTCCAATCCTTACAATCATCATGATTATATGGACAAGCAGGACTCTGTTGTGGGTAGCAAACCTGTTGGATTTTATCAAAATGATCGTAACATACGACAACAGTTTAATACAGTCAAGAGAGAATCTGAGTATCAACATAAATTTAATGTTTTAGGTGATTCTATTATCAAACATGAAATGCTTGGGAAAATAAAAAGAATATGAATCAATTTCACTGATATTTGTTGATATTTATTTGTTTACTGCGTTTATAAGATTTATTAAAAAATATTTCTTAATCTAGGTGTTCAAATTGAATATTTCAGGAACAAACAAAATCTAAAATTGTTAACATGATTGCCATCTCTGAAACAGTTGGATAACTACTGGGCCGCAAAATTGTTTTCCATAAAGGTTACTACTCAATGTGTAAATAATAAGTGGAATTCCTTAAATTAATTGCAGATTTCTTTGAAATCGAACGGCTACATGGTTGAAATGCTTTACATTCATTTAAAAACATTTCAAGGATTTTTTTGAGAATGTATGTAATTGGGAAGGAAAAAGAGAACAAAAGTGTAAAAAATGCAGCTTTATTCGATTATAAACCAAATAATAACAACAGTTAAAACATCGAAATTAAACGAGATATATCATTTTTATATTATTTCCTAATAGTTGACCCAAGACAGTAGCGATGCGCAAATTTAAAAGAGGCACTTTTCTACAATTATTTACATATTTTCTCATTTAAAATGGTGGTGGTGTAAGTACAAGGAATCAATTAAACAATTCATTTGTTTGCTCTCGTCTCTTCACATTTTCTACTACTTACATTAAAATTGTTTGGTTTCCTATCGAAATCGAAATAAAATGCGTGATTGTTGATTTAATAAGTGTCTACGCTTCTAAACATCATAGTTTTATGTACGCAAATGCAAATGCAAATGCAGTTTATTAATTTGCATACATAAAGCAATGGATGTTGTGTCTATTGAAAAATAAATAACAAGTGTTCCTACAATATTTCGTTAATTAAAAGCATCACTCCTGTATTTTTCGCATCCCGTTTTGTTTGTGTGTGTATTTCTTGTCATACATAGGTTCTTTATTTATTATATTTAGTTCTCACACGTACATGTATAGATAAGAAGTATTCTTTATTTATATTTTTTAATCAACAGCAATGAGCACTTTTGGTAAAAAATATTCATTAAAATTTTCATTTGTTTTCATTTTGTTTGCTTCATTCAGAAACGGCAATATAATATACTCTTCACTAATTTGTTATATTCACGACGTTTACTATTATTATTGTATTCTTTCATCTATAAAATTAATTAATAAGCATCAAATATCAATAAAATTTCGTCAAGAAAAGCAAAACGTTTGTTCGTTCCTTTAGTTGTTTTGTTGTTATTTTATTTAAATGTAGGTACTTTAATTATTTAAGTACTACTAATCCGAAAGCATCGATAATGTCAGTCTAGACTAGGATTTCATCATGGCGAGAATTCGTGAAACCTAATTTCTGAAGAATTTTCCCTTTCCAACGACGATCGAGTAAGTACTAAGTACCGAAAATTAAACTTGTACAAAATACAGGGTGAATCTAAAGTCCCGCATTTCCTCTCGTGGGGTCCCCTTAGTGGAGTATCAGAAAAATATTTACTGCTGTCAGTCTTAAGTATTTACAGTTGAAGATTTAATATTAAGTCACCCAATTACCGACATTTTTGGAAATTCCATTGTTGGAATTAAAGATTATTAGTTTAATTAAGACCACAAATCATAAATTGCAAGTTTTTATAATTTCTGTAGAAAAATTAAATTTTTAAATTGAGATGTTTAATAAAACTGCAAATCATTAAATTCAACATTATATTTTCAAATATTGTTGATAATTGGCTGATTTAAAATTGAATCATCTGTTAAGACTTAAGAGGATTGACAGAAAAGATTCTTATAAATAAAACGAACCTATGAGAGAAAATGCGCGATGGATGAATCTTGACCCTGTATGATTGTTTAATTTTAATGTAAAATCCTATTTTCGTTCATTAATCAATAATTATAATAATTTGATAATTGATATAATATATTTATTTATAATATATTTATATGATTTTCTTTGTTTTCAATTTGTTTCTTTATTAATAATATTAATTTAATTTTCTCTACTTATACGCTAATACTTTTAGTTTTCTTATTTTTGTTTCTTTGTTTATTTTCTCGTCATAAAATGCGTTTAAACTAAGAATTAATTCAATTAATGGAAAAATTCCTGCACGGCGTTTGTTGTGCTGTGAACAGACTGTATGTAAATGAATGAAAAATGCTATAAGAAAATGCGCAAATGATGCAGATATGGCTCTCACTCTGTTCCATCAATAAATACTTACTGATTTTCATTTCCCATCACTTTGCAGTGGTGCGGAATTGAAAACAACGTTACAAATTTAATGTACTAGTTTATCACAACTACTCGTAATACGAATCTAATCACGTCACAATTCATTATCATTGCCGTTTAGTTTCCTTGCTTCTTCTTAACATAGAAAACTTTATAAATCACGCTACGCTTTAATTATAAGTATACTGCGACTTCGAATAATTCAGCTACGCACACTTTTATTACGTCAATTACGATATCAATTCTTAGTCAACGAGAGAAATGAAGAGACGATTAATACGTGTATAAATGTTGAGTCCCTTCACAGCAACAACCCAAACTCAACGTTCGTTTTCAGCTTTCATTTGATTTGGTAACTGTAGTAAAACACATTAATCAGTCATCTACATCATAAAAATGTTTCAATTTTAAAATCACTGTACATATTTTTTGTTAACACTAAGTTTTCATGTAATTCAATTTTTTGGTGAAGATTGTTATAATCGAATCGCGATGTATTGTTTTTCCGCTAAAATATTTTTGCTAATCAACTAATTAAAAGGTAATTCTACGCGCAAATTTATAATTATTTCCTTGAATATGTATTAATTGTATGTTTTGTTGTTACACGTCGCACATAAATGTTTAGATTTTGATTAAAATCGTCCTAAAAGAGTCGTTCGGCATTAATTATTCAACTAATCAATAATTAATTAATGCTAATTTATGTACAAGAATAGTTTTGTAGAATTAAACGCGCTTATATTCTTCGTTTATGAACAGTTTTTTGTTTGTTTGTAATAATTGTTTATAATTTAAATTGTACAATATCAATCATAATAATAGAAAAATAAATAAAAATAAAACTATGGTTTCATATAATTAAGTATATAAATATTTGAACTAAACTAGAACTATACAATAAAACAATAAATAACAAGCATTACTTGATTAATTAATTAGTGCGATAATTTTTTTACAATGAAATGCAAAACTATTCAATTCCAGTCCTTTCATCCACAATTTCGGCTTTTTGGATTTTTATTTATCTCGTTGCATTAACTTTTTTTTATTTTTCTTGTTAATAACCAAAACATTGATTTATAAATTGCGCATTTATGTAATTATAAACACTCATTTTTTTAGATCACAGCTAGCAAAGTGTGGAGTCACATGAAAATGTTTGTAATAATTGTACCACGCGCAGCTTTTTAATTTATATAAATTTTAACATGTTGATGGACTTTCATCATTGGATTTGAATTAATACAATTAATAATATAAATATTGATAAAAAGGTAAGAACAACATCGATTCGATAAAATGAAAACGAAGATGAAAATTGTCGCGTTTTAACAATGTTTTGTGTTGTATTTACCTATTTTAATAATTCTTTTGCTAAAACATATTTTAGCAATTAACCGCCCATTGTTTGATTTTTGATTCTCGTTACTTTCAACTTCTATATTTTAACTAAGTGGTCCTGCTTTTATATTGAATAGTTTCGTGATGTTTTTGTTGCTTTTTATTAGGCCTAATAACTATTCATTTAAATTTCAGTGTACTAAGTAGGTTGTTGTTTTCATTACTTAGTTTAAGTAGTTGTTTTTGATTGCTCTACTAATTAAAATGTATTATTAGTCACTACCGCAGGATAATTGCAATTAGTTTAAAAGTTGTTCATGATGGATAGTTAGCCTCTGATAGTGCAAATTTTGAAAAGTTACATTTTATAAATTAATATTAATATCATGTGTGCATTACGAGTTTCGTCCTTTTCACATGGCCACGGTTTTTGGTTACATCTATTAATCTTTGTCTTTTCCCTTCATCATCATCTTCATTATAGTTTCATTTAAAATTGTTTTTATGTATGTACATACGATGTTATTTACAAATGATTCGTTTGTTTGCACATATTTGTTAGTTCTTTTTCGTCTTCGTACGAGTTTTTGTTTTATCTCTTTAATGAATATGTTTTTTAATTGACTACATTTTCCAGTTGAACGTTTGTATATTATTATGTTATTTTTCAAGACATGCCTGATTTCATCAATTCCACATTTGCATTTCCTGTTTTAACAGTATTATAATAACATGTTGGAGTTTTCTTCTTGATTATAATTTTCATCTGTGAATTATTAGTTGAGTTGTTTTTGGTTTGTACTTACTTTCTGCCTGTAGATTTGCCAATTTGAGTTTAGTTCGGCTGTCTCGTCAGCTTTTATAAGAAAAATACTCTTTTTGCTGTTTACGCGCAAAAATACTGTACTTATATTAAAATACTTATTATTATATCAGTGCTTTACCCTTTTTGTTTTGTTTTCGCTTACTCTTTATTTAATTAGAGCACTCTTATCATCGAATATTGTCTCGATTTGTATCTGTATTCATCAGTTTGCAATTAAATTTCAAATTGATTGATACATTTATACAAAGTTTGTTTTGTTGATTGTTTAACCCTTTCTTCAACACTTTACCTTTATCACCATCTTAATGCCTTCATCTTTCTTTGATTTTTTCCTAAATAAGTAATAAGTTGAGAATAAAAACTTAATAAAAGTTAACCAAAAACCGGGCGCGTTTGTCATGTTTTTCAATTTTCATCATTATATTTATAATCAATTTGTGTAATTGTCTAGTTGATTCATTGAGCACCTAAGAATTTAATAATTTACAATTTAAGCTAAAACTTAAAGTTATCTCCTAATATTGCAGTTGCATTTTCTCTAGCGCGATTTTCTTAGTGTCCAAATTGCACACGTATTGCTTTAATCCCTTCTTGTTGCTGTACGTTTTAATTTAATTTCGTTTGCATGTTAGCAGATCAGTATAGTAAAGTAAATTGGTTTTCAATTCGTTATAATGATTTGTATAATTCACGCACAAGCACTCCAGTAAAAGGTCAGAAGAGTCAGTCGTATAATAAGATGATCGTTGGTGTGAAGAGTGGTTGATGTCGAGTGTGCATGCATGTTGATGTTCAAGGATAATGATGTACGGCGCGCTGCCAGACCCAAAGCAGCGCTCGAGCATGTGTCGGAGATGAGGATAGATAGCACAGAGAGCACTAGTGCGTGGAGTGCCGTCATTGAAACGCGGACTCCTTGTGAAACGTGTCCGACTTGTGGAAGGACGGGCGGCCGTTGTGGTCGCCGGCGACGCCGCGCGTCAGCGGGATGTCCTGCGAGGCGAAGTTGTTCTCGGATTTGGGACGCGGTAGCGTCGCCAGCTTCTGGAGCGTGCGGCCCAGCTCCTGCAGGCTGCGGTCGCTCGCGTGCAGCCGCGCCATCGACTCCTCGGAGAGGTTCACGTGGTCCGCTTCGGCGGCCAGTGCGTTTACTACAGCGTTGATTGTTTTGCTTTCGCTGCCCAAGTCTTCTTCTCGGTGCGTTACCAGGTTCGGATTTTTGCCGATTTTGTTCAACCTGGTAAATCCACAAACATTATTATTAAACATAAAGGTGTGCGAATATTGTTGGGAGTGGGAACAAATACAAACCTCAACACACTGCAAATCAAAATGATGTTTAAAAAAGCTTAGAGGGTTTTTGGTTCAAGGGGCGCAAAACTTAAAATTCTATACTTATTGCATATTCAAACATTATACAAATTTTAAGCCGAATCCATGCAGAGCCCATTGCTGCGTCAAATTTTAACCAACCAGAAAATTACTTTTTGCAAAACGCGAATCGCTTCTGCATGGACTCAGCTTTATAGCCTTTTTCAGAAGCACTTTCTGTTTTATTTTTGTCAATGATTTGCATTTGATAACATTGCAGTGCAGAAAAACGCTATTAGTTGAGATCAGTATAATGTTTGTACGAATAATTTACTGCCCTGAACGAACGGATGAATTATCAAAACATTACACTAAATGAATGAACAATCAACAATATAATATAAGACATAGAGTCAAGTCCAAACAACATTCGAATCGTTTTAAGTATGTGTTTCGTTGCTGCAAACAAATTTTATTTTGATAATTCTGTGTTGTGTTTTATTGAATTATCTGAATATGTTCAATCGCCCTTTAAATGGTGTGTGCTTCAAAAAACAGTGTCTGCTTGTCCAGTAACAACAAAGGAAATGTGAAAATGTCTCACAGTTCAACAGTGCAATTTTTGAGTGTGCGCAAAACAACGTTTTTGGAAGTGTCTTAATACATAGTTTGTAATGAATCAAAACTGTATGCAAACATCAATTAAATGAGATGGTGCTCTGATATAGGAAGGCAAACTGATGAAGGAAGGACAATCCGAGAGGAAATTATCCACCACATCGACATCGAGTTACAGATAGAGAATAAGAGCAGCACGGCCGACAATAAAGAAGCGATGAACATGTATAAAGAATTCAATAAAACCGCTCCGGGCTTTATGTATACCAACCAACGCACTGACCTCTCGGCGGCTACCGATTCCATCGTGCGTCGCATCAGCGGGTACTGATCAAGCACCGCATTGAAGTGATCCACGGATAGCGAGAAGAGATTGCAATAGGTTTCCGATCGCACTGAGGCGACGCGGCGCGCGTTCGTCAGCAAGCAGATTTCGCCAAAGTAGGAACCGTCGCTGAGACTCGTCGCGACATCCCCGTTTGACATGACTATGTCAACGATTCCTTCTTGTATGAAGTACATCTTTGAACCGATCGTTCCTTCTTTTATTATAATATCACCTGCAAATCAATTCATTCACGTGCAATTCACAATTTCATAATTTGCTGCAAATTCAACCTGGTTGGAAGACTTCATATCTCAGCTTGGTAACGACATCGGAGACGAAATTCGAGTCGGCGTTCGCGAAGAACGGCACGGATGCCACCAACGATCTGCAATTATAGTTGATGACATCCTCGCGCAGCTTCTCTGACAATTCGCCTAAGATGCATTCTTCGTCGAAGAACTTTCCCTGGTAGCGATGTTCGAAGTACTCGGTTATCCTCTGACGCATTTCCCGCGGCAGTTTTCGATAAGCCATGTACTCTTCGACTTGTTTCACCTTTTACAAGAAATTATTTTAATTTTACGATATTTTTTTTTGTTGCAAATTTTTTGATAAATACTTTTTCTCTGTATTGACGCCTCGAAGAGTCTAAACTCTGAATGAGATTCGTAGCATGTCCAAGGAATAGGGCGTAACAAGTAGCACCGGATATCATTGATAACATTGTCAGCCACATATCAGTGAGTGATTGCGGCGGAAAACGGCCGTAGCCTATGCACAGCATGTGAGACATTGCTTTGAATAAGGCCCATGAGTATTGTTCCAACCAGAAAGCCTCCTACAGACATCCAGAGAGCAAAAACAAAATGCACATTTTAATCAATTGCAATATTGCTCCTTATTAGAAATTGGAAACAGGAAATTAAATTTAGTAATTGAGGAATTCGATTCGATGCTGACCTGCAAGTCGTTGATGGCGACCCATGAATTCGAGGGGAAGCCTTGCAGCATCGGCACTAAAAACTGCAGACAACCAGACCAATGACCGATCAAGAGCATCATGCAAATCAGATTGAAGATCCTCATGAAAACGCTCGCCATATTAAGAAACTGCAACAGCATACACCATCGATCAATATCTTTAATTCACCGACAATGTAAAACTCGCAAACTTTTTTTTAATAAAAATATTTGCATTCTACGCTGAAATTAATAAAATAACGTAACAAGTGTTCAATTCATTGTATTAATAAACAAATCAAAAAGAATTGGAAGAAAACAAAATATTTAGCGCCCTTTTTGTTTGTCCTGTTTAGTCCAAATTGAAGGGAAAATTCTTCAACAAACTGAAAATAATAGTAAATTATATTGCGGTAAGCCAATCCGTAAAAGCAATTGCTTCAAATAATAATTGCCTAAACAAGCTTAATAATTGAAGTAAAAATAGTCCATTCACTATCGTTTTTAGTAAGCCAATTAAATTTTGAGACATTTTGCAATATTTGAATTTTGAAAACCGATAGTGAATGCACTTTAATCGCGTGCAGAACAAAAATGATAAATTTGAGTACGTTTCTGAGAGAAGAGCCTGTTTGTTAATTTTATATTTGCCAAAAAGGGTGTTACCTAATTAATTAAAAATAACCAACAAAAAAGATCAATATGTAACCGGAAAAACTCTTCAAAGTTTAGGTATACGTATATTTGGGAAAGCAAGTGAAGAGTTTAATTGACAGTTGAAGTTTAGTTTAAATCAAGAAAGACAGAACTTTTTTCATTTTGATTAACGAGCGTTTAAAGCGCGCGCAAAACTTAGCATTGCATCTTGTGTCTGTCTTTCTTGCCAGTTTTATGCGCAAGTTTTTCCGAGTGCAATTTTGCTAAATGCACACTCGTCGGAAATTTATGAATTGTCGCAGTGTTTGTATGTAGAGAGTCGGTGAAATTTATCTGTGTCTGATGTAAGTAAGAATAAGATGCAACTCTTTGCTTGAGTGGTGAATGAGTGTGTCTGTTGCCACGATAATTCCCATGTACCAAAACCTAAACCTAAAAGTATACAAAAAGCTACGAACAAATAATACAAAACAATCAACTGCTACGCTTAAAAGTATCAATTCATTATTCAAACAGCTCTACAAAGTGTTCGCAACCAGTTATGAATCATTCGTATACGTTCACTATACAATTAGTATGTTTGCAAGAAGATGGTTTTGAACACTCAGTATATACAATGGTTGCATTTCACGCGCGTGTTATTCTCTAAAGCATTTTCAACTCGTTAACTACTTCGTTACGTCACGCAAAATTATATGCACAAAAATATACTCATCAGAAATTAACTACTCGTATTGTTTACAGCGTGTTTATTGTGTCAATAAATCAAATCAAAACTCTTCGGTTTAGATAATTGTCATCAATCAACAAACTTACCTCAAGCATCTCACCTAATACATTTTAATACAATTTGCAAAATCAACGCATGCACAATAATATAATTGCACGCGTATTTTAAGAAGTGAGCCTCTACTTTGCCATTTTGACCAATTAATTCTTCATTTTCAATCAGAAAATGTTGTAATTAAAATATTTTTTTGCCGTATATTATGTTTAAGACAAGGTATGTGTGTTTGAAGAAAATATCTATTCACGAATTTAAATCGTGAATGAATATTATTTGAACATATCAATCAATATGACTACAACAATTAATATAGTTTCATGTTTGAAGTTTGAAATAAGAGACAAGAAATAAAAAACAAGAAGAAATGTGTTGGAAGGTGTTTTTTCTTTATTTATAATTATATACAACATGCTGGAAAGCTTTTTCTTTGATTTGTTCTTAGCAATTTGATTGAATTCATTTTCCATGAAGTCGTGTTGTCGAATATTCAATTATTGTTGCATTGGTTTTTCTTAGCAATATATTAATTGAAAGAAATAAAAACTGAACGAAACAAGAAATGTTTGTAAAAAATGTGGAAGCAGAGG
>JARJDT010004697.1:0-13904 GCA_030264655.1 Leptusa sp. GC000079
ACTTTTGCATCAAAATAACTTTTTGTATCTTTTATTCCCAAGCAAAGAGATTTTTGCATATAAATGTCTTTGGTGTTGGCTATTATAGTATAAATAGATCAAAATAACGACAAATACAAAAACTAAATTATAGAATACAAGAATTGCATTGTGCTTATCAGGGTTGTAAATCAAGATGGCGTCCATCTGCTGTTCCACTGCTCTATTTGTAGTTATTAATTTTTTGTTGCTTCTAAATCTTAGATAATTAAAACGAAAACTACTATTTCAATGCATATGTTTAATGAAAAGAGCGATGGAAAAGGAAATAAAGTGGAAATTATAGTCTCAAGTGCACGTATGGTGGCTGTACACATGTTGCGTAAAAAACTAACCCTTTCGGTTTCACCTACATTTGAATTTTTTCTCAGATTTTTTACTCAGTAATAAATAAAGAGTAAAAGTAAAAATAAAAAAGGGTGCACCTTGTTGATGGAAAAAATTATGACCCACTAAGGTTGAGGGTGAGGTGTTCGTGGTCGTGCATCACCCCCAATTTGATTTTATGTAGCGCAAACAGAAAAGAGAAAAATAAATCAAAAAAACCCAATCACTTTCATCAATTCCCCGACTACCAACTACCAATACCTTCTATCTTCATCAACGCAACGCTTTTTTAGTTGCATTAGCAGTTGTGAGTTGTGATGATGATAATTTAAACACTACTACTATGAGGAGCTATTTTTTTATTCTTTTTGCTTCTTTTCTCAACGAAACCGAAATGTGTGGACACGCAAACGACCCTCGAATTTTTTCCTACCTGCGCGCATTTTTTCTCATCATCAACCTACTGTATAAAAGCGTATTGTATATGAAGAGTATTGGTAAAAAGAGATGAGGAAGACGCAATCTACCTGTGGGGGTCGTGCGTATACAGAAAGACGCATAGATTTCAGGACACATCAGACAATCACCGAAAAGAATAAAAAAGTTGTTAAAATAAAAGATTTTTATAATAAAATCATTTGAATCCTCAATGCTTATATCAAATAAGTTGATTTTTTTGGAAATACCTGAACTTTTTGAAAGAAAAATAAGAAATTTTACAGCAATGGTGTAGAATTACAGGATGCGATGAACACTGACCCAACTAATATCCGATAAAAAAGAAATAGCCTTCGATAATGTGTTGATTCAGGTTCATCAAATTCCATCTTTGTCCACTCTTATATAACGTACAAGAATAGTAGAGATTTAATCTTCCAAAGAGCTGCAAGACCAAGGGTCATAGGACCACTACCATGGACTATGGTCAACTTTGCTTTGCTTTAAAGAATCACCAAATATAAAATGCGCGTTCAGAATTGAACTTTAGACTGTTAGATTTATTTGATTTTCTATTTGGTCTATGGCGTGACATTGGCAAATTAAAATGATTAACTAAGATCAAAAATGACCTGCGGATGTAGGCAAGTAGCAAGTCTCATTGCCGGTTAGCGTGATGCGTTGAAAGATCACCTAATGATAAATAATAACACGAATAATGAGCGAGGCAAAAAATTAATAAGCGCCCTCCGAGTATCTTGCTACAAGTAACTAAATAAGTAAGATTAAAACTCTACTTATACACATATTTTTCTTCATTTCTACTAACTGTTGCTTTGGGTAATCTAATACTAATAATTCTGTCACGCATAAAAATAGCGCAAATAAAGGAAGGGCATGCGATTCTTTGGTAACGCGCGTACGCACACGTCCTAGGGTTGTGCGGCTTGTGGCCTGAAGGGTTGAGGGCTGCGGATTGTTCGATTATTGCCAATCGAATACAATAGGCACGAACTGATTCTTGTGTCGAACGCACACGCACAAGCCGAAGAAATGAATGCGTATGATGCGGATTCAAAGAAATATTTTATAGGATAAAGAATAAAATGGAAATACTAGAGTTAAAGTGGTAACTTGATATTTCGATAAGTTTACAAAATGTCTTAAAACAATTTTTACTCTTTATTCTAAAGTATTTTCTCACAAGAAAATTGATTAATTGTTTTTTACAGGAAAGTCATTACAGTGATAAATTTAGTGAATCAGTGATAAAAATTCTGCATGAGCAAAAGACTTTGAGATAAATGAGAAAAAAGTGCTAACTATCTCCGAATGCGTTTAGCCATAGTGATGCAAATTGTGTCTGTTTTCTCTGGGTATTGTGTGCAGCCTGATTAGCCTAATCGCTTCAATTTTGCATATTTTTTTCTCACGATGCTCTCACCTTGCAGCTTCCTTCCTCTCGCCGTCTTAGCAATATGCATCGATACTTCCGAAAGCGCATGCATGTAAATCTCGCCTAAAATATGCATACGAATATGCACTAGGTCCAAGAGCAGCGGAATGATGATGGATTTAGAGAAATGTTTGTTAGGGGTCTTATATCAAAAAGGCATTTGAATACGCATATGGGGACAGTCGGCCAAATGCAACTACCTGTTGTCGGAGGGGTTGCACAAAGGGAGAACTTGTTTTGTCGACTGGAATGCGAATGGTCAGGGCTCTGAATAGGGCCAATTTGAATGTGAAAAAATGTGTTTCTGGGGTAGTTTGGCGATGCTGGATTGCGAATGTAAAAATGCACAAAGTAAAAGAAAAGAAAACGAAAGCGAATTGCGAAAATATGTTAA
Source organism: Leptusa sp. GC000079 (assembly GCA_030264655.1). Classification (NCBI taxonomy): domain Eukaryota; kingdom Metazoa; phylum Arthropoda; class Insecta; order Coleoptera; family Staphylinidae; genus Leptusa; species Leptusa sp. GC000079. The sequence goes on from JARJDT010004697.1 coordinate 2,655, forward strand.
GGGTGAGCCGATGTCCGTATAGCGAGGTGAGTTCTTTACAGGGGTCAAAAAATGACCTCAGTTTTTAACCACCGCATCGACTATAGGGCTAGGGGAGAAAAACGTCCATTCACGATGTTTTGTATATTTGTATATGACGGTTTTTTGTCCGTTACACTGAGATTTTAACGTATTTTTTTCATTGTGGACTCGTGCCAAAAAAGGTGCTGTCAGTTTTCAAAAAATGTATTAAAAAACATGCAGAAAAAGTCGTTACAACTATACCACAGTATTTTTTGGTAATTTCTGGCGCGTGGACCGTTTTTTCCCCAAAAGATTAATCATACGCATATTGATGAATTTGCTGGAGCTAATTTGAAAACGAAATAACTGTTAATTTTTTTCTGGGTGGCAATATAAATACTTATCAAGTTGTGCAATAACTAATGGCAATAAACATTTCCGTCCCACAAAGTGCCGACAGTCCACCCTCAACCCTCAGCCCTTAAAATTACACCAACAATGCAACAATGGTCACTTGAGCAATTACCAAATCTGTAGGCGTTTGTAGTTTTTGTCACTTTGGTCAATAAAAGTGCAATAACTTTGCTTGTAAAGTGAAATTGTGAATTTTAAATAGCAAAGAAGGAAAGGGTTAAATTTATGCATTTATTAATGATTATAAAATATAATCTTTCCGCTTTTACCCTTTTACAATTTACAGTTTTACCTTTCGAAATGCCGAAATTGAGAAATGAAGACAAAAACACGAAAGAAAATTCTTGTTCTTGCCGACAAAATGTGAAATTACCATTTACAACTTAAGTTAAATATTGAAATTCAATAAGTATTTATTGCGCAAAAAATGGAGGAGCAATTAAATAGTAAACGCACAAATTACAGCATTCTTACACAACGCCATCGTCAACATGAGCAACAAGTAACTCATGCATGGCCGAAGCCGAAGAATCCATCTGAAATATGGGCTAATTTAACTAATTTAACAAAAATATTCTGGTTATATTCTAATCTCGAGTTGGCGTGTTCGGCACGTTGGGACGAATTTTCAAATCCTCATTATTGTTATTACAATATTTTTCGAAGAAAAAACGAGACGAGCGCACGAACGCAACAACAAGCCAACAGAGATGAATTAATGGCCGGCAAGACATAACACACGTGCAAACATGTAGATATATAGATGTAGTCGATGGTAATATGCGTTTATAATAATTATCTTTAGTCTACGAGCGACTTCTGGTCGAAATAGATTTGTTCAAACGCACTACAAATCTATTCAGACACGCTACATTACGCTTCATGTTGAAATGGTTAAGAATCGACGCAAATCTTAAAGAAACGAAGAATCAAGTGACAAAAAAGTTGTGCTTGAAGCAAGGCAGGCAAATAGTTTGTAAGTTTGTATATGAAGAATTAACTTTTTGTCCCTTGCTAATGATCACAAATACGATTTGGGCTTTTTCACTCTTCACTCATCAACAGAAAGCAACGCAGAAAGTTCATTCATAAGCAATATGTCCATTCTAATAGAATTTTCAATTGTTGAATGGACATGTTGGTCATAAAAAAGCGATGGCTTAGTTTTGAACTTTTAAAGACTGTTTTTGAGCGAAGCGCGCTTGAGGAGTTGAGGATTGTTCGAAGCTTCGAAGGGGTGCTAGCACTGAAGAACAGGCATGGGGTAGTGGCGGCGACGGCGTCCATCCCCACCATGCCCGAAAAAAATGCGCCACGAACGTCGTCGAAGCGGAGAAAACGCGTGCCTGGCTTCGGATGCTGGTCCCCGAAACGCAAGAGAGGCAACAGCGAACGAGTCCTAATCTCGTCGTCGCGTCGCATTCGTGTTGCGAGTTAGATGTAGAGCGAGAGCGGCGCCGAGCGGTTGGTTGTGATCGTCCTCGGTATACGAAATAGCGATAGACGTACGAACACAACAAATAAATTATACCGAGCGAACGTGCGAACCACTCGAGCGAAGAGAACGGTGGGCGCACGCAAAGACTTCACTTCGCCAACCAGTGCTATTTTCGCCAGCGTCGAGCGCGCTCCGTACACGAGGAAAATACACTTCGTATATAAAGCTATATTTTTATAACAACGTTTATCAATAATTAAATTTAACTTTGTGATCCATCCATTAATCTAATATCGAGAAGCGAGCGTGTTCGCGTGTTAGACGACGAAAGTGTTTCGACAGTGTTTGAATTTTGACCACCGGCAAACTCGCGCGCAACTTGCACGTGCTGAATTCAAAGTGCGCGCCTAACAAGTGTAGATGTAAACTTTGTCGCGGCAAACTTTTTTCTTTTCGTTCGTTGATTTGCGACATTTCTTTCTCGTTTCGCACAAATAAAACAAGTCTACGCTGGAGGGTCGAATGGAATGCCGATCAACCGGCGGGTTGGAGTTTCAACCCTCACCGATGCTCCTCGAAAACAATCAGTACTCGTCGCACTTGCAGCGCTCGATTGACACGCTGCGAAGCCTCGGCGATCGCTTAGGCGAACGCAACGTCGACCTGCGACTGAATCTGCACCAAGATCTGCGAAACAACGACCTGCGGACGGATAGATCGATGAATATGAATGGTCTCGATCGACCCAATATGAACCTCGACCGTTACGGGGGCCTCGAGCTCAACCTGAGTCTCAGTGCCGCCGACAGGTTGGGCCCGCTGCAGGATCGCAACCTGAGTCTGGAGCGTCTCATGAACGAACGCAACGAACGTCTTGGGATGGAAACGATGGACTCGCGCCTTAATCTGGACCGCGCGCTCACAGATCGCAATCTCAATAGCTTGGAACGCATGGGCATGGAGCGACATCCTGTCGACAGCCGATTGCGAGGACTCGATTTACACAATAATCAGGATAATACAGGGAATGATCTCAAGTATCGGGAGTACAAGACACATTTGGACTCACTTAGGGGCAACAACGGTGGCGGCACGCACCAAATCAACACCAACGAAAGTTCAAGGTCGCTCGAAGGGAGGGGGAACGACGACGACAGGGGCAACTCGTCTACGCCACCCACCCCCATCTCAGTTGGGGAAAATTTTCAAGATGAAAAGGTATAAAGAACGCGAAATTCGCTTGGTAACATGGTAACTTGGTAATGAACAATAATTTTAGCAACTTTCAACTCGCGTTTACCTAAAAACGCGCTAAAATATTACATTAACAACTTTGTATTAAGCATAGTTTTTTTTTATTGACGAAAACGTGAGAAAATCTGATTATTACAGAATGAACTTATTACTTTCCATACTTGAATATGATTGTCTTTATTAATATAACTATTGAAAGAATTTAGGATAATGATAACAATATGTATATGGTATGTTTTGTTATACCCTAAAAGTGTGGAAAGTAGAATTTTTTTTGGGGCGAATCGATCGTTTTATTCGTCGAGTTGAGTTCGTGATGTTTTTCGAGCGCCTGAGGCGGCTAGCCACCCATCGCAGACTGGGTCTAGCCCCCGTTTTATACACCTAACTGTCTCCCCCCGAAAAGTCCAAGGACGAAAGGAAAAGCCGCGTCGCCGACCCACACACCCCCAACTTCACATGTTCGTGTTCGTGCGTATAACATTAACCTACCGTACCAGACAGACAGATAACTTTATAGTTAATATTCATATTCATACTTTGATACCATTTTTATGCGCGACTAATTGAACATTATCATAATTATTATTGATGAACGAACAACTTGACCTTTTTGCTCTTAATAGTTTTCAAATGTCCGCGCGCGGTTTGAAAACTACTAAACAGAAAAGCAAACCGCAAAAGGGCTAATAAAATTAAATTGCCAAAAACTAATTACAGCGCGAATGACATTGAAAATTTGAAATCAATGTAATTAATTTCGTAGTTTCTTGCCTAACTATTGCCGATAATAATTTGCACCTGTTTGTGACTTGAGACGATAATTATTTAATTCGACGCTTTTTATTTAAACTATTTGATTTCTTTCTTCGTATTAACGCAATCGTTAATAAAAATCAAATTTACTGCATGTTTATTAAAAGTAATAAAACTTTTCTAACCAGACATTAAATCTTCCAGCAGACATGAGCACGAACCGCGATTATTATTTTATTAAGTACATACAAGTCGAAATAAAAGACGAAAATAGAAAAAAAACTGAAGGGTTGTAAATCTCAAATTTAATATGCGCTTTTTAATTCTAATTCGTTTTATTAAGAAGTATGCATATAGTTAGTTAGTGCGCAATCAATTTTTTGGTTGCGGTCGAATGTGACTTTGTGAGCAAAACAAAGTCGAGATTTGGCGATTGCTATAAATCAAGGTCGAATCTGGCGACTTCTGATCTGACTATGATGATGTAATGGCAAAACACCAACAATTCAAGACAACAACTCAACTCGGAGCCAGGAATTGAATGCGGATCAGGCGAAATTCTTAAGATTTACCAACGAAATTTATAAAAAGCGAAGCAGTTAATTGCAGCGATTTTCGGCAATTAAATTACATTTTTATTGAATTCATCGCCAGTAGACGATCTACGGGTCGTAAATTAGTTTTATGCACACATCAAGCAACATCTATGAGAGTTGTTTGAGGTTGTAGGCGAGTCGGGAGACGAGAAGAGGCGAAAAAAGCAAACGCGCCAGCAAGTGCCGTCCGTCGTGGCGCATTAATCGATTCGGTGTGTGCCCCTCTCGCCGGCACTTTTTTTACTTTTATTTTTTATTCTCTTCAACCAACACTAGCCTAGCAAGCACCCTTCGCGTTGCATTGAGCATTCAATGAATGCTGAATGGGAAAATACTACAACAGAGCCAAACGCGGGGAGTTGGAAAGAGCGCGAAAAAATCGACCCTCGCGATTACATTTTTCCGTGCGCTCCTGCTTTCAAGCATGATGATGATGTTCCGCGCGAATTTTTCGCATCGCGGTGGCGGCAAGGCTGTTGCAGCAAAGATGAAGGGTCTCGAAGAGGGGCGCTCTTTCTATTTTCGAAATAAATGTTAAAAAAATCGATGTGCTAACCCGCCTTGTGCCTTGCATCTCATTTAAAGTGGGGCCGAAATTTAAATTAAAAAAGTACTCTACGTGTGCGGCTAAATAAACTGCAAAGCACTCAAAGGAGTCAAAGGACATTCAATGAAAAAGAATTCCATTGTCAAATTGTTATTATTTATCTGTAAATTTCAATGTGTTGCGCTTGCAAGAGCCAAGAAGAAGTGGCCGCACATCATGACAAATTATAGACATATAGACGAATGAGAGTAACGGTAGTCGCACTAAGTTGGAAACGTTGAGATGATGGATAAATGCATTACGACTAGCAAGAGAGTAATTACGTTTCGTTTTTTTTTCTTCTTACATTTCGAATCAACCGAAACGCACGTACAAAAAGCGATTAGACGGGCAGAAATTCGGACCGCAACTACTCACTTCTCGCTTCAAAACCGAGGCCACAACTTTTGGCATATCATATATGTATGGGTTGATGTATGCTCATGTAAAGTGTCTTGTGTTGAATCTAAAACTTCATATACGTAGAGGTATAGTTGAAGAGCAATGTAAGAAAAATGAATGCTTAAAGAGCGCAAACCGCACTGAATTGAGAAAAAAATTAAGAAAAAAAAAAGAGTCGAATGCCACTTGGTTTGTTGCTCTTGGGTTTGGGCATGGATGCTAATAGCCTCCAGCATCAACTATTCAATGTGAAGACGAAAGACGGAAGTCGCCACTGCACGTAATTTGTTATAAATTTAAAATTTGGAGCAAACAACTGAAACTGAAAATTCAATCAGAAAACAGTTTTTGTACAAGTTTGAATTTGCAATAATAAAATAATAAAATTGATCAAGTTGATAATGAAACAAGTTGTAGTAAGTTGTCCACGAGTACACTCATCATCGATCAGACTGGTTTCAACTAATTATTAATTTCGCGTATGCTTAAAAATTGCACCTTGTATAGATTTTAATTTCTTAATTACGCCGCTACAACATTATTTCTGTCCATTTGTTGAAGGTGTTCGGCTCCAAGGCTGAATTGCAATTGCACACACAAGCTCACATGCGTGAGGCAAAGCCCTACAAGTGTTCGCAGTGCTGTAAAGCGTTTGCCAACAGTTCGTATCTATCGCAACACACGCGAATACATTTGGGCATCAAACCATACCGATGCGAGATCTGCCAACGGAAATTCACGCAACTTTCGCATTTGCAGCAGCACATTCGGACGCACACCGGCGATAAACCGTACAAGTAGGCGAAGTTTGTCTCAAAACTTTGGCGCCCTTTATTAACGAAATTGTCTGTCCTTAGGTGTCGACATCCAGGATGCCAGAAAGCTTTCTCTCAGCTAAGCAATCTTCAGTCACATTCGCGCTGCCACCAAACCGACAAACCGTACAAGTGCAATTCGTGTTATAAATGTTTCAGCGACGAGCCGTCGCTCTTGGAGCACATACCCAAGCACAAAGAGAGCAAGCATCTCAAGACGCACATTTGTCAATATTGTGGCAAGAGCTACACGCAGGAGACGTATCTGAGCAAACACATGCAGAAGCATGCGGAGCGGACGGATAAACGGCCCCCCATAGGTGCGCAACTTCGGTCCGGCAATTTTCAATCACTCTGTACTAAAAGCAATGTTTATTTTGCAGTGAAAAGCGTTCCTGGCATTAATCCTCGCACTTTAGATCATCCCTACTGGCCGAAAGTGTCGCCCGATAGTGCGGAGAACATGCACGACTATCCGAACGACATTTCCCGCCAAATTCTCGAACAGAACGAAGATTTAGTCATCATCCGGCAGCAATTGAGTCAAAACCCGCCCGCACCACCAAGCACACCCAATGCGTCTAGTAATCTATCCTCAAATCCGCCGCCTTCGTCGGCGGGCTCCTACGACACGTCCATTTCGAAGAGCAACGCCAATTCGGCGTTCACGCCGATCAACTCGATGTCGGGACATTTGAATCATCTCAATCATCAACTGGCGCCCAATCGACCCTACATCTATGATGCGCTCAGTTTCCAGAAACAGAACATTGCCGATTTGCCCAAGAGCCAGCCGAGTAACGGGTTTCCTAATCAATTGATCAGTTTGCATCAGATACGCAACTATGCGCATCAGCCCAATCCCAGCTTGATGGAACACTCGTTGCTCGGCTTGAAAGACAAGTAGATAGTACAAAATGATCGCTAGATGTGTTGCACTTTTCGCATTTGACGTTCTTTTTGTGCACCCCACACAAACTTTACGGAATTTAAATTTAATTAAAAACAATTTGTACATAGCGAAAGTATGGGAAATGAAAAGATAAGTTATCATTTCTTTAAATTAAACATTAACAATTTCATTGCGAAATTTATTAAGTTTTTAAATTATGTACATATTAGATGGCTATGGATTTTGCTGGCTCAATGCATTTTGCACAATTCCAAGTTCAGTTTTAACTTTAACTGGGAAGAAATGAAAAATTAAAACTGAATTTTTGAATTTGCTGGTTTTCTGTTTTTGTAGGACAAGTAGGAAATGTTAGTTGGTTTGTTTCCTGGACTATATTTGAATTTGCATATTTTTGTACATATATCCTAGAAACTGTTTAATTAAAGTTTAAATTGATTGTTATGCTAAGTTTCTTCTTGTGATGATAATGATGATATACGATACAATGATTACACTAAAAACTAAAATACAATTCGAAATGAAGCTTTAATTTTTGTGTCGTTTCATTGATTTAGAATATTAGTTAAGATTTGTTTGATTGGCAAATGAAGAGTTAAGTTTATGTATCTCAGCAAATTGAAATGATCTTGTTTAGGAGTTAAAACTAATGACAAAATTGAAGCGCAGAAGTGGAAAACTAGGAGGAAATTCCAAGTCTTTGTGATCTTTTTTAAGTTTAAGTACTTAATATTAATAGTAATCATGAATTAAATGGAAATTTGATTAAGTTTCATTCCCGTAGATCTTGAAATAAAGATTTTGCTACCTACTTATTATTATAAGCGCAGTTTGAACTTGATTTTGTTAAGAATTATAAGATTTTTTTGTAAATAGTATAAATATTTTATTATTATTATTGTGAAATTATATATTTTCCCAGTTGCAACTACAAATGAAATGCAGAAGAAGAGAACGTAAAAAGAAAAACTGATACAAGGAAATATAGTAATTAGTAAGCGCAAATTATCAATGAAGCAAAACTTACTATTAGTTAAATTACGCAATTACGGTTTTTGTTATTTTTCTTTTTTGAATTTATTATTATTCGACCAATAAAATACAATTCGGTTTCTATTTTGTGTTTGTTTATTTTTACCTTTTTGGATTTTTTTCGTGGGTAATTTACAAAACATGTAAATTTAAGGATAAGGATGAAATACAGTAGTAAAGAGATTGAGAATATACTATACATGTTTAACTGTGATAATTTTCGTACTGAACTATAAGAATAAATATAAATAAATGACTTAAGCGATGAAATGAAACTGAGGAACTGCAATTTTTGAAACGAAACGAAAAACTAAAATGACTGGATTACAGCGATTGTTTTGCTGTTACTGTTAGGTAATTGATATTGATAAATTCGATTAGGATGAATGAATGACGAAGCAAACTGATGTGTCTGTGTGTTTAATACATTTTCATCAATCAATGTAATGTACGTTTACGTGTCTTTTTTAAAATGGCATGAATGCAAGCATGCAATTGCTATGCTGTAGCAAATGGTTGATACGTTAATAGTCAATTTGTACATACGAAAATCCAATGAAATTCAAAACTAAACTAAATTAAACAAAGCTAATTTACTATTCATTTATATTTATGCGAATTTAAGAGGAGTACTAAGAGTAACTAATTAAATCTAAATCTATTTCTAGCTATTAATATATGAGAATAAAATACGATAATTAGCACAATGAAAAATTGTATAAAGGGGACGAAGGGAAATGATGAAAATGCACAGTTTAACTGGTTGATTATTAATTGTAATTCCCACTACTTATAAAGTTGTAATTTGTATTAATATGTAAATGTCAGAAGAAAATAAAAAAGCAACACACAAAAATGAGAATATAAAAATCTAAAACTATATGAAGAATACTAGAATTATAAATATTGATAATTTTATGAACATTAAATGAGTGTAAATATTGTATTTAAATTCAATTGTGACTATTTGCACTTAAAGCGTAAACAAGAAGGAAAATGAAACGAAAACCAAGCAACCATTATTCGTTATTAAACTTTTCAAATATCGATAAATATGTGTATTGAAATCCTCATCAACTCATTGCTCATTAATTACACAAAAATAACGAAACAGCAGCAAATTATGTGTCTACTATACTTATTAGAAATGAAACCACTTTGATCAAACAAGAAATGTGTAACACATCATTTATATTTCGGCATAAAACAACGAATATTTTTTTCAAACCTGTCTCAAACTCAAACATAACACTTGAAAAGCGCAACAAAGATGTAGCCGAAACAAAGATATGACAACGTTGTGCATTTAATGTTATTACTTATCTAATAAAGAAATTAGTATGTTCATTCATTGTAAACAAACAAAAACTATGTGAAATATATGAAAATGAAAGGATCCAAAATTAACAAGTTATAATTTTAAATTACCTATCCTATATCATTTCTGGAAACTTTCCCATGAAACGTTCCTGGTTTCTTCCCAGATGGGGCTAGTTTGTTGTCGGTGACTTCAAAAATCACAATAATGACGATAAATCTGCAATCAGATAGGATATGTATATTACTCAGGAAGATTGTTGATAATTATTAATTGAAATAAAACTAGATCGGAGAAGTATACATCAATGGACTTGAATACCTAAAACAAACAGATCAAAGCGTCAGTAACGTTTGTATTGATTTGAAAGTTTGAATGTACTTACAAAACTAAAGTAACGAAAGGGTATATCCTATAAACGAATCAGACCTGCTAACCTACACAAGGACTAACAACAATACATACATATACAGTCAAATGCATCAACACTTATTAAATAAAGGTAATTTGACATGTTGCTCTTATGAATGAATACAAATTAAGTAGGTATTTTAAAATGGTTTACTTTTAAAACTAATGCAAAAAGCGGTTTGTCAAATTATCAGAGCTGAAAGAGAACGTATTAAAGCTGAAAACACAAAAAAATAATTAATTAAAGGCAGGATTAAAGGAGTGGAAGGTCCTATAACGAACCTACCTACACAAGGATTCAAAACCCGAGCTAAGTCATATCACGCCATGGCTCCCGAGAGCGGGTAAATGCGCAGCACATAAAGCGTGAACCAAAACATAGCATGTCATGAAAAACTGAAGACTGAAGCTTTCTCTGGGATTGTCTCAATTCAAATGTTTAATATGTTTTGGACCACACGATTTAAATACATACATAAATACAAAATATATAAACAATAAAAGGGTGAGAAGCGAAAGGAAACTTAAAACTATTCTAGAACGCAACCCGACTTGAAATCTATCTTCCATACCTAACAACATACTTAGCTGAACGAATCGCCAGAAACGCATGTAAGTACCAATCGATTGTACTTGTTCCTAGCCCTAACACCAACAACCCGATGGCGATCCGCGTGTGGCAAACGGTGTCCACTCGATGGCCAATACTATGAAACTTCGCCACTGCGTTACAACAAAACAACAATCCTATTGATTCTTATCTGATTGTGACGCCATATGGAAAAGAATCATAGTAATTGACTTTACACAAATATACATGGAAATAACAATTGCAATAAAAAGGCGACGGTTAGCGATGACGAGTAATTCGCGAACGCGGCGCGATTTACGAAAACGATCGTGAATTTAAAGACAAATATCAAATTGAATGACATTAATAGTTGAAATTGAACAAATCCGCAATTCTTAATTCAAATTAATTCAAAACGCGTAAAACTCTAATGAATCACGGAATACAATAATTGAAAAACGCGACGCGACGCGACGTTTCAATATAAGATAAGTTATGATGGACCATCGCAAATCACTAATTATTCAAAGAGGAACGAATTAGCACCAGCAATGATGGCCGTGGGCAGCAAAGGAGTGTTCTGAAGGGACTGGCGCGTAAAGAAAAGAACTCACCAATTGTTGTTAATTTCCGGCGATGTCTATATGTTGGAGGATTGTCCCTTGGCCATGAGTGCTTAGCTTCGATTGCTCTGAAGAGAGCACTCTCCACCTGGCAGACACGGCGGCCAAGGGCTTTACCACA
>JARJDT010004744.1:0-13040 GCA_030264655.1 Leptusa sp. GC000079
GTAAACAAGAGAGGTTTGTAGGTCAATCAAAATGACTGCTGACCATCAGCTTTCATCACAATAAATAATTAAGCAAAAATTACCTTCATTCTGTTAACTTTTCAAAATTTTTCTCGAAATGTTCTTTTCCCGCACACAATTTCACTTATTCATATTGGTCCTTTGTCAAAAGTTAACTTTGAGTATTGGCACTGACACTGAACTTATGCCGCCCAAGAGGTCAGTCTCGCACACACTTGTTCTCGGCTCTTGCTGAAGATGAGCAACCTGTCGTGAAGAATCTTCGGCTAGAAACTAAGCAATTGGGTCAATGCCACCGTCTTAAGTAGCCTTGGTGCGGTGGGCATCGACGATTTCCTCGCCTTCTTGCTTCCTCTCACGACTTCGTCAACGTCGTGATGTTCGAATCTCGAAAGCGGGCGCTTCATGAGTCCAATCTGTCGCCTCGTCGCTTTTCTTTTCAATGCATCTTTCTCTTTGCGTACTTGTTCTTACCAACAAAATAGCGCACGCAATAGATATGTTTTTTCTGTTTCACCCTGTATGAAAATTGCATGACCATATGCGGACGATTAGTGGGTATTAGAAACATCGCGATTGTGGTGAAGTGAAAACAAGTGATTTGCATGTCTGCTCAGATGACTTTTGCTTTAATAGACTCTCATTAGATTAGATTGTTGGTGTGTTGTCGGAATGTTAGATTCCGACATTTATTAACGAATTAATTATATTCATTTCAATAGGAGCGCGCGTTAATCAATTCGCTTCGCCGCTGCAGAAAACAAGAGCGTTGAGCATTTGATCGTCTCTTCGTAATTAGTACACTCGATCAGCTTAGACAATCAGTGAAACATCATCTGAATAAAAGTGGACTAACGCAAAATGAAAATAATGTGAATTTAATTAAATTTCTCTAAGCTGGCGCACGTGCACTAGCTTACTTAGCTTCTCTTAAAAAACGATTCAATGCAATGGATATGGACAATCCGACATTGTAATAAATCTATTGAGTTCAATGCAATGCAATAGTACATTTTCTAATATGATCATAAAGATATTAAAAAAATTACGTTTGAGTATATGAACATTTAATTTAATTTAATTCGCAAATAATAGTTTCGTAATTAAATTGATGATAATTTAGGTAAGTGTTTATAAATAAGCGCGTGTAACAGGCAATTGCTGTTAAATTAGATGCTTAATTATTGTCTAATGAGGAGTCACGTTAATTGCGATAATAAATGGAAATCGACCTGTATTCTCAACATCAAGTCGTTGCTGTTGTTGGTGATCAATGAGAAACTGTTAGATTATTCTTTCATGTTTTTCAACGACAATAATGAAAACTCATCACAGATGCAATTTCTCCACGTAATAAATTCATATTCATTATTGATGAATTATTAGAAATTTCGAAGAAAAAATTTCAAAAGTAGGTAATTAACAAAGTAATAAAAAATAAATAGTTTTGCGTGATTTACAGGATTTTCATGTATTCGGTATTTTCTTAATATTTGTTTTACATTTTTTTTTAAATTTCTAAAATTATTTAAAAAAAATTAAGAAAAACGTTAATTTAAAAATTTTAAAATAAATATTAGAAAAATTTTTTGACTTAAAACAAAGCATGCTTAGAAATATTTCATTTTCTTTTGTTAAATTAAAAAAATTAGTACAAATTAAAGGACAATAAAGGTTTAAGAAAAATAACAAAACAATTTTCAATAAGTAAAATGTATCTGTTGTAAGAAGATTGTTCCTAGAGTTATTAGTAATAAAGAAATATGTACATAAAACCGCAATATCTAAACAAGCAATAATAATTACAAATTTTATATAAGTACAGGTAACAGTTGAAGAAATAAGATCAAATGAATTAAGTTTAATACGAATGGAAAATTTATACAGAAAATTTTGAAATCAACCAATTAATTGACCTTCCACCTTAGTTTTACATCTTATAAGTGGTTGCAGTGTGGAACATGTTCCGGGTCTTCGCAAGTTAAGCTCGATTCGTCAAAGACTTTGCCTTCGCCGCAGGTGATCAAACGCGGGTAGCCATTGACGCAAGTAATGAGACGATGGCAATCGCCGGGAACGGGGAAGCGAGGGTAAGGCCAGAATTTGGCGGCAATGCTGTTCGAGGGCACTTTCGTGGGGCATTTGAAACCTACAACGGCTAAAAATAAACAATTAAATTTTATTTTAAATTAATTTAAATTATTTGCAAAATTTTAATGGTTGAGTGCAATATAGTACCTTCTGGATTACACTTTTCAATGAGCAAATCAGGCCAGTTACAACCGTGGATGCGTTCGTCATAGACCAAACCAGGTTCGCATTCTTCGGCGTGCGGTTCACCATGAGCGCACTTGACGTAATGTGTTGAGCATTCATCGCTATGTGGATAAATGCCGAATTGGTATTCGCAACCAGGCGTGCTCAAAGGAGTTACTATAACAAACATTACAAAAATTAGCAACTTTGAAATAAAAAGTTTAGTGGAAAATTCTCACAATCAGCTTTCCTGTGTCCGCACTCAACAGCCCAGTGATAGTTGCAATGATGATGGACGGCACCCTTGCCGTCAAAGAGCAAACCGTTTTCGCACTGCTCCACTGTGAGGGTACCATTAGTGCAGAGGAAGAAGAGATTGCAGGATTCAGGATGAGCGTAGGCTTGGATGCCATGTTGTTCCGGGCAAGCAGGAGCGTCCTCCACAAGGACACCACCTTCAGCTATTAAATTAAATTAAATTAAATGGCGATATTTTAAAATAAGCTTCGAAATTTCTCTTAGAAATTTTCTTTTCGTTATCGTTGTTTGCATAACACTTAAGTGTCTGGCTTCGACTCGATATGAAAACGTCTAGTGTTCAAAGTTATTATTAACTCTTGTAAAAATTGAAATATAAAATTTAATGACTGGCAATGTGTCAAAGAAGCATTTTATAGATGTACTTATGTGTTTTAAGCGCGATTAGAAATTTCTTCTCGCTTTAAACTAAGTTTATCTAAAGAGGTTTGGTTTACAACATTAAAAATAATTATGATTATACGCTGAAAAGTAACAAAACAACCTGTTATGTAGATTAGCCTCATGTATGTGTTACTTATTGGTGCGCGAAACTTGAACACGATTGCGATATTGCATAATTTCAACATTTGTAACTTGTATTAATTCAGCACGAAATCGAATATCGACCAAGTCGATCACGTGACCATTGCAACAATATGTTACCATGTTACTTCTTTCTCTCTAATTTAAACTTAGTTAGCTCAATTGAAAAATAAATAATACGACTACTTACCAACTGCGAAGACAATGGTAAAGACAAATACCGGAAGCACACGTTGGAACGACATCTTGCTCGTGTCGGTTTCCGCTGTCGATTGATAAATTGAAATTTGCAGAGTATTTTGTCACTCTTGAGTGTTGTTAATCTTGCTGCGTTCGTGCGCTTATCCTTGGCGACTAATCTGCGAACGCGAACGCAACTTCCACAGCGACGGCTTAACTTGAACAACGTAAACGCGAAGTAAATGTAGGCATTCTTGGCGCTCGCCGGCGAACTCCTTCACTTACGAACAATTCAATCATAAAAGCCATAAGCTGCTACAAGACTTATGAGAACAAAAGTAAAACACTTTCTCGAACGTCCAGCAGAACAGCAGACGCTTATTTGCTTTAACACTATGCTTAAGAATTATCGTAAAATCTGGTTTTCATATTATTCAAATATCCTTCAACTATGATATTTCAAAATTGTTAACTGCAAAAAATTAAATATTTTATAATTGACTTGATCGACAAGTTCATTCATTGGAATCATTGGTGACGAGCCCAAAATTGGATCGTGTTTTTTTTCTTGTTATTATATAAACTGAATATTTAATAAATTTCATTCATTCCTGTCTTCCATCGTGTTAGCAGACTGCGACTTTCTTAATTCTTATATAAATACTTTTAGCAGCCATGAATATCATTCATTAAATATTCAATTCCGGTCATTTATTTGTAACATTTTCGATAAAATTCCAATATTCAAACGAATTCCTTCGATAGTGCAGCTTTTACTTCCTTCCTTTTACTTTTTATTATTATTTTGTCTTTGAATTAATTAAAATATTTAAAATTTATACATTTACATAAACCGTATCAACTTTTCTAACTTACAAATTTCCGTAATTTATTGTAACCTTGTTAAACCACAACATTAGTAAAAGACGTAAAAGTACTTACGAATTGATACTTGTTGGAACAAATAGTCTTCGAGGCATAATTATATTTTTTAGTTGACTTTCAATAAAGCAAAACTTGTTTTTGGTTGTTGTTTGGTATTTTAAGAAAGGACAAATAAAACAACTTTAATTTATTTTTATAGAAAAATTATTTATTTATTTCATACATAAAGTAATAAAAGTTTGCACAACAACTTGGACGCGATTTGATCGAGTGCGTTTAACTAAAACTTACAATTACATTACAATTCTATAGAAAGTAATTTGAATAAATAAATATAAGGCAGTCTTCGTCATCCTGACAAAGACAAAGAGCAAATTTCATTGTTGATTGTTTAGTGTGTTTGCTCAAAAGTTAAGATAATTGCACACAATGCGCAAAACTCTCTTCATCTGCATCTCATTTATTTGAATATGAACAAAACTTGTAAATGCGATAAAGACTTTCTCCGTCTAATTACTATGCTTTTTGCCACCAATTGGTGTCGATGGCTTATCATCGTAATATTTCTCACTAAAACAAACAAAACAAAAATAAGTTAGCAGATTTCTGGTCGAAATCAAAAATTTGCGGTGTTACCATCCAGGAACATTGGCAGGATCATCGCAAGTGAAGGTATCCTCGTTGTAGACAGTGCCTTCCCCACAAAGTCCTTTTTGTGGTTGAACGCCATTACGGCAAATATAAAATTTCTGGCAGTCGTCCGGATGCGCGAAAGTAGGATGCGGCAAAGTGCGACCGCCTGGCCCAGCAACTTCGCCCTGAGGGCAAGAAAAACCGTCGTCTAAGGAATCCCGCTTAGCATTGAAGCAGTCCTTGCGGTGACTTTCGGCCGGCCAGGCGCAAGTACTGGCAACGTCGTCGTAGATGAGTCCTCCAGGACATGGCAACTCGTGGGGGACACCATCAACGCAGTTCATGAACTTGTCGCATGCTTGTGGGTCTGGATGACGGTAGTAACCATTCGCTCGTGGACATCCTTTAGTCGGCTGAGCTTCCTCTACACGTCAAAAATTTTGTTTGTGAAAAATTTGGAAAAATTTGTAATTTCTTACGCAATTCGGTTCTGTCTTCGCAGTCGACGTTTGCAGGTATGTCGCATCGTTCATGGTTGGGGTCATTTTCGTTGAAGACTAAGCCATCCGGACATAGTTTTTCTTCGGCGACGCCTTTCGAACACAAGTAGTACAAGTCGCATTGCACAGGATCCGGAAAGTATCCGGTGCGTTCTGGACATTTAAAGCCTCCTTGCGAATTGACTCCTAATATAAATTAATTCAAACTTCACTTTAGCTACCCATAAAAAAGTCAAGAAATTATTGAGTTTTACTTACCAGCATTTATTATTACAAGCAAAACGATGATTTTATGCCACATATTTAAGTTTTGGGTTGACGCAGTTGAAATGAAGGTAAGTTGTTCAAGTCGTTAGTGTTCAAGTTGTAGTGTTGAATTTGGTCAAGCTAAATTTAAGTCGTGAATAAAACTGAAGCAATCGGCAAAGCTGTCGAAGACCCAAAGTCTTCGATCGACGCACAGCGGTTTATAATATTAAAGAAAGTTAATTTCCCCCTGAAGACTCGCTTTGCTTCTGTCTCTGATCTTGCATCTATCTACATATATATTACAATTCTATCTCGTTTAATCGAATCGCGCACCATTTCGTATTCGTTTTGGTTTCGCTCTTGTATCTATCTATCTGTTTATCTGTAATTCCAATTCTACAACTGGTTATCTTTCTTCCGCCTCGATGCCGTTTTCAAGCTACCAGTTTTATGCATCTTTTAGACACGGCTCAAATTTAAATTCCAACCAGTTTGTTAATCAACTTACTAACTCACTAACTGCTTTTATATGCTCATATAAACTCATTCTATATTTAAATTCAACTACACGGTTTTTGCATTTTCTATTCACATTTGCTCAATTTGCAGAAAATGTCAATTTTCAAGTTCTTAAGTTTCTAATCAATTTTTATTTGTTTCATGTTTCAACTTGGTATTTAAATTTCATGAATTAAATTGAATAATTTAAATATAACAAGTTTTACTTAAACTTAAACATACAAAAGTAGTTTTGGTAGGTGTCACCAACAAGTTAATTGTCGTGAACTTTCACTAGGTAGTTGTGTTATGAGAGACATAGAGAAGATCAACAAGAAATAGAAATGGAAACAGGAATAGGAATCGAATTTGGAAACTGGAATAGACAACGAAATAGGAAACTAAGATTGCGTCAACCATTTCTTGTTTGCCTGTTTCATAATAATTTAAATACGCGATTAATTAATAATTAATTTCTTCGCATTTCACATTTCTCTAACACTTGTTATTGTTGTTGTTGCATAATAGGATTTATATTCGCGGATGGAAGTGAATTGGAGCAATGCGAGTTTTATGTTTTTATTTTCTAATTAATTAACATTACATATCACTAATTATAAATCGAAGTCCTAAGATAGAAAAGTATAAAAAGAATGAGCTGTTGTTTGCTGTTGTATAACCACTGAAATTGAATTTCTTCTCGTTCGTTATTTCGTCGTGGTTGGATAGGTCGATCGAGTGAAAGCTAAAACGCTTTCCCCGTCCGGAGCAGTCTCGCAGTCTCCAACCGCCGACTTGTTATGCATTACTAAAATAGCTATCGATTTATTGTTTCTTTCCTGCCTTGGTGGCCGGCGCGGCATCGTCCTTGTACCAGTCCTCGCTGTAAACAACAAATGAGAGAATTAATTCGGGGAAATAGTCGAAAAATATCGATGACTCACCATCCAGCTACATTTTCGGGAGCATCGCAACGCTGCGAATCCTCATTGTAGACTTCGCCCACTTGACAGCCCAAATCTCTGGGTTCTTGACCGTTCAAGCAGACATAGAAGCGCTGGCAGTCAGTCGGGTGGGCGAATTTCGGATGCACGATCAATTGACCGTTCGGGTCAGTCTGTTCCACTTTGGGGCATTCGAAGCCGTCCTTAAGGACATTCACTTTGCTGTCGTCGCAGCCTTGACGACCAGCCGATGATGGCCAGACGCATGTTCCGGAATATTCGTCGAAATGCAGACCTTTCGTGCACTTGATTTCAGTGGCTTCACCTTGGATGCAGTTGTAGAAAATGTTGCAGACTTGTGGTTCCGGGTGGGCAAAGAAACCGTTTTGCCTTGGGCACAAACGGTTGCTCTGTGGTGGTTCTGAAATTGGCCAACAATTTTTATAAAAACAAAAAATTATAATTTAGTCACTTACGAAGTTCAGTTCTGTCTCCGCAGTCAATATTGAAGGGTTGGTCGCACTTGTTGATTTTTCTGATAAGGGGGTCGAAGACTAAGCCATCTGGGCAAAGTTTCTCGGTTGCGATACCGTCGACACATTGGTAAAATTTGTCGCACTGACGGGGATCATCGTATTGACCATCTTTGGTTGATGGACATTTGAAACCAGATTGTCCATCTAAATCAAAAAGAAAATTTAAAAAAATATTTTAAAAATATTTTTTTTAATGTGAATTACGTGTTCCGACTGCCACTAGGGCCAAGACCGCAAGAGAACAAAACAGTTTCATTTTGATTCGTGTTTTTTGATTGAAGACACTAATCCACTAGTTTTAAAGTTAATTTGCGAGGTGATGGGCCGGACAGTGCGGCACGGACTGAAGTATTGATATCGCGTTTGGGATATATTTATATAATCAGCGGCGGACGGCGGCGATTATTGTAGAATGCCGCGATATCGATGCGTGTTGGGCGGAGAAGTAGGTGTCTTAACGAACGCTTACATTACATATCAACCTTACATGCCTTCCTTTTGCCTTGCTAGCAAAGTTACCAAAGTCTTACAGCTTCAAGCCGAGACCAGGGGCGTCGCAAAACGACGAAGAAAGAAGAAAACCGCGCATTACGCGTTAAACAATCAAGGAATGCATGAATATCTAATGTGCTAACACCGAGTACTTGGAATATTTCGTAATAATTCTAGAATTGTAATAGTTTGATGTAATCTTCAATAGACTGAAGAGAACGAATTTGTGAGCGATAAAAAATTATAAATAACTTTTGAAAAATTCCCATTTCGAGAAATTACTACTTATTTGGATTTTAATTGACGGTAAAAGCAGAATGCAACGAAGTTGAAGTTTGCTTTCGGTTTCGGTAGGCAAAGCACACCGATTAAAAGTTCATTCGATTCAAGGTCCACAAGGTCCGAGCCGTGTCCATCAACAACTATCACTTATTAATTCATATAGGAATCGAATTAAATGCATGCCAATGAATATCAATCTTTCACCATCATTATTCGCTTCTTGTTATTTATATTTCTTGGAAGTTTGAATTTCTTATTCTTAGAACAATAGATCAAATGCGCACGTAGCAATGTTTTTTATTTCTTCGATAAGAAGTTGGAAAAGTATCAAAGTCAGATTGTATTTTCTATTGAATAAACCGCAAATCGCAAATGCATTCGCGTTCTTGGCAAAACCATGGCTAAACCTTCATATCGAATTAAATCGTGTGCAATCTCATTTTAAATGTCAATTTTATGGATTACTTCTTGCATCTTTCTGTATTTGTTAATTTGCTATTCAATTTATTCAACTGAAAATAACGCTCGCTCGGTTTGCAACTAACTTAAAGCATTTGCTAGCGGAATGTTAATGAGTCAACGAATACGCGAAAGGAATTTAAACGTCACAGAAAATAAAATAATTTTGATCGTAAAAACATAAATTATTTTTATTGATACAAAAATCAATTACTAGAAGTTACTTTTAAATTCTACTTCTTTGCTGTTATGAAATCCAAGACTTGAAGTTGAAGTAAATAAGTTGTTATTGTTAATTTGATTCGATTATGAGATTGTGACGTGCGTTCATTAATTATTTATGTTAATATTTGGGCTCGAACATTCAAGAATACAAAAATCACAACGATGCGGTTGTACTTTCACGTTGTCGGTCGAAAACTCATGCAAGAAGTAAGAAATCACAAGCTTCACATCGAGCAGTGAAAGTTTTACGTTCGTCGTGGACATACCAAACAATCGAATTGAATCAACACAAGAAATTGATGCTGGTGTCTTTTCGAACAACATCTTTATGAACTTATCAACTTATTAATAATCAAGATGCGCGCCATGCACAGTTTTGAACTTTTGAAACTTTTGAAATGGCCGCTTGCTCTTTGAATGAAATTGTTGCATGTTCCCATACATGTTCGAAATCGATTCCTGTCATATTACGCAACACTCTTCTTACAGGTCTTACAACTTACGTTAACTTTATTATTACCGTTAAACGTTAATGTTAACGATTCTTCGGATTTGGATTAATGATTAGACGCTCATAAATATGCTAAATAAAAAAAATATTATGCAAAAATTTCACCTTGTAGCGTTACTTTTTCCTTCCTAGAAATTTCAATTACAAAGAACAAAAATTTACAAGTAAAATAAAAAAAAACAAAAAATAATTTTAATAAGTTTAATCAAACAGCAACAATATTTTTGTTTATTTCTAATCTTATCATAACATTTTTATTAATTTCTTATTCATCGCGAGATGGTGTCGGTCGGTTCTTCTGCGGCCGCCTCTTTGAAGTAGCCGAAGCGCTAACTTTGGGTTTATGTGTTGGTGGATTTTCCAACTTTTCTAATTCTTCATCAGTCAATCGTCCTTTGTACCAATCAGCACTAAAATTTCAAAAATTTAAAAAATCATTAAAAAAAACGTTAAAATCAATAATTACCATTCTGGGACTTTTCTTGCCCATTCGCAATGTTTCTTCTCTTCATCAAAAACTTGTCCCAATTTGCATCCGTTGCGTCTTGGCGTCTTACCATTGATGCAGACATAGAAGAACTGACAGTCTTCCGGATCGGAATAACGCGGATGTGTGGCAGCGATTTGTTCGGTGACTTTAGGACATTCGAATGAGAAGACATCTGAAAATGTAAATTCGCAATTTAGCACTTGCTTGGCATTGCCAGTATAAAGTGGTTCAAGTTTATTCGTTCATCTGGTTTACCTTCAGACGCGCATCCAGTCTTCATGGCCTCCTCGGGCCAGGAACAGATTCCGACCTTCTTGTTGTAAACGAGCCCATTGGGGCACGTAATCATGTTGAATTGACCATCAACACAGAAATAAAATTTGTCGCAGACATTGGCTTCTTCATGCCCGAAATAACCATGTTTTCTTGGGCAATGTAAACTTGGTTGTGGTGTTTCTAAACAATATAATCGCAATTTAATTTGTTTCTCTTTTGAAGAGTAGTGAATTGAACTTACGAAGTGCTGGTCTGCTTGTACAATCGATATTATAAGGCAAATCGCACTTCTCATACTCCGAGCTGTAGTCATTGAAGACCATGCCATCAGGACAGAGTTTTTCCGTGATGGCGCCATCTTTGCATTCGTAATATTTATCGCATTGTTCAGCATCGGCGAAATAGCCGTAAGGTTCCGGGCATTGATCAGTCGTAGCACTGTCTGACTCTTTGTCTTTTTCTTCTTGTTTGCGACGATTGTTGCCACTCTTACCAGCACTTTGAGCCGCACCTTGAAAAGTATTCTATTATTCATCTAATCAACAATTGATGCGCCTTTTGTTTCATATGTCTTATGCATAATCAAATTGTTTAAAGATGCATCAATTTCGAATAATTACCAATAATTAACGCGATGGTTATGACGCAAACGGTCGTTTTAATAAGACGAGCCATCTTGAGATTGCGCGTTAGATTTGAAATCAAGATGTGAGCGCTTGCGGACTTGTTGATGCTTTGCTCTTCTTGCCGTCCCGCAACGATGGCCAGCAACTACTAGCCATCGAAGGCGCTTTTATTCATTATTATACATGGTATTCGCCTTCGTACTTACTTGCGATACATTCTCTTGCTTGTCTGCAATGGAATCGAATTGTTTGTGCATGTTTCATTAGGCGACCTTGCTGCAAGTTTTCTCTAACGAATTTCAAACAAACTTCAAAACTAATTGTAATTCGTATTAATTGATGTATTCCTATCTTTTAGTAATTAGGTTTTTGAATTTCAACGCGGACTTAGGGCTCCTTTCCATCTAAATAATTTTCTCTTTATCAATAAACGTAATCTAAATGGAAACGCATCAAAAAACAATTTGTTCATACATAAATTTTGTAATTTGAATTAAATAATTAAATTAATGAATAATATTAGGTAAGAATATGAGTAGATTGTAACAAAGAATAAAGAACAGTTATTTACTTTCAAGAATCTAAAATGATAAGCACAAGCAAACATTTAAAATACATTTTAATTCTTCAATTTTTCTTAAAACTTGAATATTATAAGTATGACAAAACAACCCAAAAGTTTCAAGTTGACAATAGCAACTATAAACGTTTTTGGTTCACAATCCAATTGATAACTACAGCATGGATGATGTGGTTTATCATTCCACAATTTTCTTTCACTAAGCATTGGTACGAGTATGGTGTTTTCGAATATTTAGCTCTTTTCGAACTAGTGATGGCTTATATCACACTAATCCTGGCCACTTACGATGACTACTTTGCCCAAGAAAGTCACATAACTCTCCTAAATAAGTTTTTGGAAGCTGACAACTGGCTAATTAACTTCGGTCAAAAATCCCGCTCACGCGAATTGTCAATACTGAATTACTATTTTACCTTCTTCTTCTATACCGAGATTGTAGTAATAGTATCAATGCTCTACATATTTTCAATTTACTATGAAAATAAAATGCATTTTGCCAAGTTGTACCTCATTGAAAAGATAGTCTATAAATCGATGGTGACTATATATCTCAGCGTTATCATGACAGACAACTACAAACAAATCAGGCGTATTCTAGCCGATGTTAATGATAATGTGGGATGCTGCGTTCATTGTCATTCCATGAATCCAATAGAAGTATTAAATGTTAAGAAAATGTGTTTCGTACACTCATTAAAGTAGGAATATGCCATTTTGAAGTTCAATAAATAATTTTTTCCTTTTAGTGCCATAGAAATGTTTTATGTCCTGTTAGTAGAAATTTCGTGGAAATTTAACCAGCTGCTTAAAGGGCGTCATTTTGTAGTGGTGAGTTTGATTGTTCTCCAATGTTTCGAACATCTTATAATCTTCAGCAGTCATATGGCATCTGCAGATATACCAGCTACTTATTTGTTTATAGTTGGATTTATGATCTTTTCAATGATACATGTAATGTACTACATTAGACAAATCCACTTACAAATATATCAGGTACTTGAAAACAACGTAGGAAAACTAGTGTTTGCATTGATAATGATAATTGTGTATGTAGCATGAAGAGTTTGGCAGGAGCCTTCATAAACTGTATAACAGGACATTCTGGAGTGGGTATCAAAAACGGGATGTTTTATTGCAATCACAACTGAGAAAGTGTTCGTATGCAGTTGTCCGCAATGATGTTTGCATTTATTGGATAATTGCTCCAATAACATTAATTATGTATTTAGAAGTACAAACAATTAGTTCCAACTTTAAACAAAAACCTAATAATCGTTTAATTGCAGATGGTACATACGTCAATAACTCTCACAAGTTTATTCATCCCTTTAAAAGTTAACTTTGAAAACTACTTGATGTAATTAGATGTACTAATGTGAAACGTAATAAAGTATACAATTGAAATTTGATTATGAAGTTTTCTCAACTTGACTTTAATAATTACTTCTATTTCCACTATTCACATCTTTCGTAGATAAATAATAAATTGCTCCACGAATTGCAAAATACTTCGAAAATAAATGATGCAACTGAATTATTAAACATATATAA